>JASDDO010000012.1:249878027-249880527 GCA_030015575.1 Agapanthus africanus
CTATGGGATTAGATCCCGAGTTATTGCAAAACAAAAAAAAAGAAGATTAGATTATGGAAGTCAATATTCTCGCACTTATTGCTACTGCACTGTTCATTCTTGTTCCTACTGCTTTTTTACTTATCATCTATGTAAAAACAGTCAGCCAAAATGATTAATTTGAATGAAACTTGAATTATTAGTTATTAGTTCTTATCAATGATTCAAGAAATGAAAGAAAGGAATTCAAACTCTAAGTTTTAAATGAAATGATTGGGCTGGAATCAGAAGTATCTTAGTAAGTATCTAAGCTAGTGTGGTAGAAAGAACTATATATATAGTTCTTTCTACCACACTAGCTAGTATTGTATACTATTTTTTATTACAGAAAGTTGTATTGTATACGAATATAGGCTTCATATAGATCAAATTACAATATGTATGTACATATAGATAGCACTCTAATTGTATTTCTTTTATTTTTATTTCCCATCTCAAGAAGTCATTAAGTCATTGATTGAACAATTAACGGATGATCCGTGGAGTTATATGGTAACTTCTTCGGATTTGGAAAAAGAGTAGAGTAGACCCTGTCCATTTTTCATGCTTAAATTAAATAATTAAATATGAGATGAGTCAAAAAAAGCATAAAAAAAGTTCTAGGAGCCTAAAACAAATGTTAAATGTGTGATATGCGGATCGCTCAACAGAAGAAAGATCTAATTTTATTATGTGTAGGATCTTTTTGCACAATTACTAATCGCTTCCAGTAGAAAGAAAATCCGTATTGTCGTAATAGCGGAACCATTTTTCTTTTAGAAAGGTAAAAGTTAAGAAAAAGCGAAATAAAAAAAATGAAGTATTAGTTTTTCTTATTGTAATATCCATAATTCTGATAAGAGCTAATTCACCAAAATAGAATATTAGAATATATAATATTTAGAAAAAATTCGGTAGGAAAAAATCTCCTATCCTGCGTATATTTTAGTTTTGAAATACAATTATGGAATCATTCATTACTGTATTCCAGTACAATTTTGAAGACATTTTTTTTAAGGCTTCGCAAAACGATCAATAATGAATTGATACAGTTCGATTGCTGAATCGATTACTCAATTAGTATTAGTAGTGCCTTCAGCCCTAGAGTCCACTCCTTCCCCATACTACAAGTGAAAGGGAAAATGTAAAGACTACCATTAAAGCAGCCCAAGCAAGACTTACTATATCCATGTGAATTATGTCCTCTATTTCTATGAAGGAATTATTCTATTATTGATTAATAATCATAGTTGAATCAATGGCGCAGAGTCAAAATTGTATTCTGACTTAAGACTATTAATGAACCAAACCAATTCAATTAATACACTCGTAATAAGTTTCTATATTTTAGGGTTTTTGGTAGAATCAGAAAGCATTAAGTACAAATACGATGATACACACGCCTTTTCTTTGGAAATATCAAAGGAATGCTTCTAATGAAACATGTAAGAACAGTAAGACCTATTGTTTGATACCTTTCTTTACTAAGCAAAAAGCATAAAAATATACCATCAAGATAGACAACTATCTATCAGATACCTCTATTTCCTGTTTGATCTAAGCTTACTGTCTTTCTTTCTGTGAAAGAATCGAGAGAACTCACCGCCACTATTACTACAAAATTACTACATTCTTTTTTTTTTCTTCACCTTTACTCTATAAGAATAAGAGTTGCTTCATTCCTATTGATACCGGTTTGGGCTACACCCAGATTTTTATAAAAAAATTATAGTCTTTTATAAAAACTATCTTATAGGTTATAAAAATAAAGTATTGACATGCCCACTTAGTCCTTTGCCTCTGCTTCTTGCTCCGCAAGAATTCATCGAATTAGATAGGTGGGATAAGAAAAAAAAATATTTTGTTGATCAGGCGACACCCGGATTTGAACCGGGGATAAAGGATTTGCAGTCCCCCGCCTCACCACTTGGCCATGCCGTCAAATCCGATCAAAAAAGGAAAAAATATCATCTATATTCTATTACTAATACTAATTCGTTTTTTTAATCTTGAATCCCATTGTACTTATCTTTTTTGAAAAAGATATTCTTATTTTTTATTGGATCTATAGTTTATATTATTCTCTTCGATTGATTGTATCTCAAAATATACATCGCTTAAAAACTTCCCTTCTACTTTCTATTGAGAGTAGAAAAAATGGATTTCCGTTCACAGACTCAAAAATGCAGGTCAAATTGGAACCATTAACAATTTCCTTTGAATTAGTAAACGGTTCTTCAATTTTGATCTCCACTGAAATTTTGTTTCCTTGAATGGAAAAAGAAAATCAAATTGATTTATGACCAATCAGTATTCATTTTTTTTTCAATAATAAATCCTTTTCAATTTCAATTATAACAACATATATGTGTATATGTAAACCCCAAAACATAAATTGTTACCCAGATACCAAGTCGGGTCTCTCTCTTATATACATATCCCTATAGAAAATCGTCGTGTTTCAATTTTTCATTGAATATAT
>JASDDO010000012.1:249885527-250048516 GCA_030015575.1 Agapanthus africanus
TTATTTGGTGTAACTACTTGAGCCGGATGAGAGGAAACCTTCACGTCCGATTTTAAAAGGGGGAATCCAATCCTATAGGAACCTATCTACATTTTTCTTTTGCTAGGCCCATAGCTAAAAAACCTACTTTCTTACGATTACGAGGTTTATTCGAGTATGAAATCCAATCCTGGAAATACAGCATCCCACTTTTTTTTACTACCCAGGGCTTTGAGACATTTAGAAATCGAGAAATCTCTACAGAAGCAAGTGCTATCAAAGAACAATTAGCCGATTTAGATTTGCGAATTATTATAGAGAATTCATTGGTAGAATGGAAGGAATTAGGAGACGAAAAGTCCGCTGGAAACGAGTGGGAAGATAGAAAAATTCGAAGAAGAAAGGATTTTTTGGTTAGACGCATGGAATTAGCTAAACATTTTATTCGAACAAATGTAGAACCAGAATGGATGGTTTTGTGCCTATTACCAGTCCTGCCTCCCGAGTTGAGACCAATCATTCAGATAGATGGGGGTAAACTAATGAGTTCAGATATTAATGAACTCTATAGAAGAGTTATCTATCGTAACAATACTCTTACCGATCTATTAGCAACAAGTAGGTCTACGCCAGGAGAATTAGTAATGTGTCAGGAAAAATTGGTACAAGAGGCTGTGGATACACTTCTTGATAATGGAATACGCGGACAACCAATGAGGGATGGTCATAATAAAGTTTACAAGTCATTTTCATATGTAATTGAAGGCAAAGAGGGAAGATTTCGCGAGACTCAGCTTGGTAAACGGGTCGATTATTCGGGGCGTTCCGTCATTGTCGTGGGTCCTTCGCTTTCATTACATCAATGTGGATTACCTCGAGAAATAGCAATAGAGCTTTTTCAAACATTTGTAATTCGTGGTCTAATTAGACAACATATTGCTTCTAACATAGGGATTGCGAAAAGTAAAATTCGGGAAAAAGAACCGATTGTATGGGAAATACTTCAAGAAGTTATGCAGGGGCATCCTGTATTGTTGAATAGAGCACCTACCCTGCATAGATTGGGCATACAGGCGTTCCAACCCATTTTAGTGGAGGGACGCGCTATTTGTTTACACCCATTAGTTTGTAAGGGCTTCAATGCAGACTTTGATGGGGACCAAATGGCTGTTCATGTACCTTTATCTTTGGAAGCTCAAGTGAAGGCCCGTTTACTTATGTTTTCTCATATGAATCTCTTGTCTCCAGCTATTGGAGATCCCATTTCCGTACCAACCCAAGATATGCTTATCGGACTCTATGTATTAACGATCGGGAATCGGCGGGGTATTTGCGCAAATAGGTATAATCCATATAATTGCGGAAACTACCAAAACAAAACAGTTGACAATAATAACTATAAGTATATGAAAGAGAAAGAACCATATTTTTGTAGTTCCTATGATGCACTTGGAGCTTATCGGCAGAAACAAATCAATTTAGATAGTCCTTTTTGGCTCCGGTGGCGGCTAGATCAACGTGTCATTGGCTCAAGAGAAGTTTCCATCGAAGTTCAATATGAATCTTTGGGTACTTATCATGAGATTTACGGGCACTATCTAATAGTAGGAAGTATGAAAAAAGAAATCCGTTGTATATACATTCGAACCACTGTTGGTCATGTTTCTTTTTATCGAGAAATAGAAGAAGCCGTACAGGGGTTTTGCCGGGCCTACTCATACGCTATCTAAACTAAGAAATTCAATTAGACGATACCCGTGTCCGTGGGAAGTCGGGTCTATCCAATTTCACAGGTATTATAAGAATTTCTTAATTTCTATGTGAATCAAGATTGAGAAAAGGAAGTTTTCGAATCACTGACTCAGGCCCATTGTCGAATCCTACTTAGCGGAATATGGAGGTACTTATGGCAGAACGGGCCGATCTGGTCTTTAACAATATAGTGATAGATGGAACTGCTATGAAACGACTTATTAGCAGATTAATAGATCATTTCGGAATGGCATATACATCACATATCCTGGATCAAGTGAAGACTTTGGGTTTCCAGCAAGCCACTGCTACATCTATTTCATTAGGGATTGATGATCTTTAAACAATACCTTCTAAGGGATGGTTAGTCCAAGATGCTGAACAACAAAGTTTTATTTTGGAGAAACACCATCATTATGGGAATGTACACGCGGTAGAAAAATTACGCCAATCCATTGAGATATGGTATGCCACAAGTGAATATTTGAGACAAGAAATGAATCCTAATTTTCGGATGACTGATCCATCTAATCCAGTTCATCTAATGTCCTTTTCGGGAGCTCGAGGAAATGCATCTCAGGTACATCAATTAGTAGGTATGAGAGGATTAATGTCGGATCCCCAAGGACAAATGATTGATTTACCCATTCAAAGCAATTTGTGCGAAGGACTTTCTTTGACAGAATATATAATTTCCTGCTACGGAGCTCGAAAAGGAGTCGTGGATACTGCTGTACGAACATCAGATGCTGGATACCTCACGCGTAGACTTGTTGAAGTAGTTCAACACATTATTGTACGTAGAACAGATTGTGGTACTATCCGAGGTATTTCTGTGAGTCCTCGTCATGGGGTGACAGAAAATTTTTTTGTCCAAACCTTAATTGGTCGTGTATTAGAAGACGATATATATATGGGGATACGATGCATTGCCACTCGAAATCAAGATATTGGGATTGGACTTGCTAATCGATTCATAACCTTTCGAGCACAACCAATATATATTCGAACCCCCTTTACTTGCAGGAATACATCTTGGATCTGTCAATTATGTTATGGCAGAAGCCCCACTCACGGCGACCTGGTTGAATTGGGAGAAGCCGTAGGTATTATTGCGGGTCAATCAATTGGGGAACCGGGGACTTTACTAACATTAAGAACTTTTCATACGGGTGGAGTATTCACAGGCGGTACTGCTGAACATGTACGAGCTCCTTCTAATGGAAAATTAAAGTTCAATGAGTATTTGGTTCATCCCACACGTACCCGTCATGGTCATCCTGCTTTTCTATGTTCTATCGACTTGTATGTAACTATTGAGAGTCGAGATATTATACATAGTGTGAATATTCCACCAAAAAGTTTGATTTTAGTTCAAAATGATCAATATGTAGAATCTGAACAAGTGATTGCTGAGATTCGTTCTGGAACGTCCACTTTTCATTTTAAAGAGAGGATTCGAAAACATATTTTTTCTGAATCAGAGGGAGAAATGCACTGGAGTATCGATGTCTACCATGCACCTGAATACACATATAGTAATGTTCATCTATTACCAAAAACAAGTCATTTATGGATATTAGCGGGAGGTCCGTGCAGATCCAGTATAGTGTCTTTTTCGCTCCACAAGGATCAAGATCAAATGAATGTTCATTCTTTTTCTGTCGACGAAAAATATATCTCTGACCTCTCAACCACTAATGATCGAGTAAGACATAAATTGTTGGATCCTTCTGGTAAAAAAGATAGGGAAATTTTTGACCATTCAAGACTTGATCGAATCATATCCAAGGGTCATTGGAATTTCATATATTCTTCGATTCTCCAAGAGGATTCTGATTTCTTGGCGAAAAGGCGAAGAAATAGATTTCTCATCCCATTACAATATGATCAAGAAGGAGAGAATGAACTAATACCCTCTTTTGGTATTTCGATTGAAATACCCATAAATGGTATTTTACGTAGAAATAGTATTCTTGCTTATTTTGATGATCCACGGTATAGAAGAAAGAGTTCGGAAATTACTAAATATGGGACCGTAGAGGTGGATTCAATCGTCAAAAAAGAAGATTTGATTGAGTATCGAGGAGCAAAAGAATTTAGTCCGAAATACCAAATGAAAGTGGATCGGTTTTTTTTTATTCCCGAAGAGGTGCATATCTTACCTGGATCTTCGTCCATAATGGTTCGGAACAATAGTATCATTGGAATAGATACACAACTCGCTTTAAATACAAATACAAGAAGCCGAGTAGGTGGATTAGTCCGAGTGGAGAGGAAAAAAAAAGTATTGAACTGAAAATCTTTTCTAGAGATATTCATTTTCCCGGAGAGACAGATAAAATATCCAGACACAGCGGCATTTTGATACCACCGGGGGCGGAAAAAAAAATTATAAGGAATCAAAAAAATTAAAAAATTGGATCTATGTCCAACGGATCACACCTACAAAAAAAAAGTATTTTGTTTTTGTTCAGCCCGTAGTCACATATGAAATAGCTGATGGGATAAATTTAGCAAAACTTTTCCCTCAAGATCTCTTGCAGGAAAAAGATAATGTCCAACTTAGAGTTGTCAATTATATCCTTTATGGAAACGGAAAGTCAATTCGAAAAATTTATCACACAAGTATTCAATTAGTTCGGACTTGCTTAGTATTGAATTGGGACCAAGAACAAAACGGTTCTATAGAAGAGGTTCATGCTTCCTTTGTTGAGGTAAGGGTAAATGATCTGATTCGTGATTTCATAAGAATTTACTTAGTCAAGTCTACTATTTCATATACCGGAAAAAGGTATGATACGGCGGGTTCAGGATTGATTCCCAATAATGGATTAGATCGCACCAATAGAAATCCTTTTTATTCCAAAGCGAAGATTCCATTAATTACCCAGCATCAAGGAACTGTTGGTACGTTGTTGAATCGAAATAAGGAATGCCAATCTTTGATAATTTTGTCATCATTTAATTGTTTTCGAGTTGGTCCATTCAACGGTTCGAAATATAACAATGTGGCAAAAGAATCGAATCCCATAACTCCAATTAAGGATTCGTTAGGTCCCTTAGGTACTATTGTACCTAAAATAGTGAACTTTTATTCATCTTACCATTTAATAACTCATAATCAGATCTTGTTAAACAAATATTGGATACTTGAAAATTTGAAACAGACTTTCCAAGTACTTGAAGTACTTAAATACTGTTTAATAGATGAAAATAGTAGGATTTCTAATACCGTTCCATGCAATAACATCATTTTGAATCCATTCCATTTGAATTGGTGCTTTCTACATCACAATTATTGTGAAGAGACATCCACAATAATTAGCATTGGACAATTTTTTTGTGAAAATATATGTCTATTTAAATATGGACCACACATAAAAAAATCTGGTCAAATTTTAATTGTTCATCTTAACTCCTCAGTTATAAGATCAGCTAAGCCCTATTTGGCCACTCAAGGAGCGACTGTTCACGGACATTATGGAGAAACCCTTTCTGAAGGAGATACATTAGTTACATTTATATATGAAAAATCCCGATCTGGTGACATAACGCAAGGTCTTCCAAAAGTGGAACAAATCTTAGAAGTGCGTTCGATTGGTTCAATATCGATGAACCTTGAAAGGAGAGTTGAAGGTTGGAACGAACGTATACCAAGAATTCTTGGAATTCCTTGGGGATTCTTAATTGGAGCTGAGCTAACCATAGCCCAAAGTCGTATCTCTTTGGTTAATAAGATCCAAAAGGTTTATCGATCCCAGGGGGTACAGATCCATAATAGACATATAGAGATTATTGTACGGCAAGTAACATCAAAAGTGTTGGTTTCAGAAGATGGAATGTCTAATGTTTTTTCGCCCGGAGAATTAATCGGATTGTTGCGAGCGGAACGAGCAGGGCGTGCTTTAGACGAAGCGATCTGTTATCGGGCAATTTTATTGGGAATAACGAGGGCATCTCTTAATACTCAAAGTTTCATATCCGAAGCAAGTTTTCAAGAAACTGCTAGAGTTTTAGCAAAAGCTGCTCTACGGGGCCGTATTGATTGGTTGATGGGTCTGAAAGAAAATGTTGTTCTAGGGGGGATTATCCCTGTAGGTACCGGATTCAAAAAATTAGTGCACCGTTCAAGGCAAGACAAAAACATTTATTTGGAAATAAAAAAGAAAAATCTATTCAAGTTGGAAATAAAAGATATTTTGTTACACCATAGAGAATTTTTTTTCTTGTGCCCCAAACAATTTCCATAACACACCAGAAAAATCATTTACGCGATTTCATAATTCCTAAGGAGAGATTTCTTCTTTTTACTTTCTAGTTATTGATTTTATTTGGTAATAAATAAAATGAAGTATTAAGTAAGTAATAAAAAAATTATTGGTTTGTGCTGTGTATCAACGGTCAATCTCGGTAGAAGGTTCCCTAGGAACAATTATTTATTTGTTAAAAAAAAGAGAAAGCGTGGGAAAAATGATAAGAAGATATTGGAATATCCATTTGGAAGAGATGATGGAAGCATGAGTTCATTTTGGTCATGGTACTAAGAAATGGAATCCTAGAATGGCCCCTTACATCTCCGCAAAGCGTAAAGGTATTCATATTACAAATCTTACTAGAACTGCTCGTTTTTTATCAGAAACCTGTGATTTAGTTTTCAATGCAGCAAGTCGAGGAAAAACCTTTTTAATCGTTGGTACAAAAAATAAAGCAGCGGATTTAATAGCATCAGCTGCAATAAGGGCTCGATGTCATTATGTTAATAAAAAATGGCTCGGTGGTAAGTTAACGAATTGGTCCACTACGGAAACTAGACTTCATAAGTTCAGAGACTTAAGAGCAGAACAAAAGATGGGGAAACTCAACCGCCTCCCTAAAAGAGATGCAACAATGTTGAAGAGAAAATTATCTACTTTGCAAACATATCTAGGTGGGATCAAATATATGACTGAGTTGCCCGATATTGTAATCATCGTTGATCAGCAAGAAGAATATACAGCTCTTCGAGAATGTGTAATTTTGGGAATTCCGACGATTTGTTTAATCGATACAAATTGTGACCCAGATCTCGCAGATATTTCGATTCCAGCCAACGATGACGCTATAGCTTCAATCCGATTGATTCTTAATAAATTAGTATCCGCAATTTGTGAGGGTCGTTCTAGCTATATAAGAAGTCGTTGATTATCATTATATTATGAGTAAGAATAATAAGATTAGTTAATTATTTTGATTTATTGTATCGATTACTATTCTTGTCTTGAATTTTTAAAAAGAGATAAAAGGGGATATTGATATTATGTTATGTGATTTCTTGGTATTCTAAATATATGATTAATGATGAAAGTAGATGAGTTGAGAAAGAGATGGTTGAATCAAAATAATTCTTTTTTTTTTAAGTTCAATTTCTGTCAGAGGACAATATGAATGTTATACCATGTTCTATTAAAACACTCAAAGGGTTATACGATATATCAGGTGTAGAAGTAGGCCAACATTTATATTGGCATATAGGAGGTTTACAAATTCATGCCCAAGTACTTATCACTTCTTGGGTCGTAATTGCTATCTTATTAGGTTCAGTCATCATAGCTGTTCGGAATCCACAAACCATTCCGACCGACGGTCAGAATTTCTTCGAATATGTCCTTGAATTTATTCAAGACTTGAGTAAAACTCAGATTGGAGAAGAATATGGTCCTTGGGTTCCCTTTATTGGAACCATGTTCCTATTTATTTTTGTTTCTAATTGGTCAGGGGCCCTTTTACCTTGGAAAATCATACAGTTACCTCATGGGGAGTTGGCAGCCCCCACGAATGATATAAATACTACTGTTGCTTTAGCTTTACTCACGTCAGTGGCATATTTTTATGCGGGTCTTACCAAAAAAGGATTAGGTTATTTCGGAAAATACATTCAACCAACTCCAATACTTTTACCAATTAACATCCTAGAGGATTTCACAAAACCTTTATCTCTGAGTTTTCGACTTTTCGGGAATATATTGGCCGATGAATTAGTAGTTGTTGTTCTTGTTTCTTTAGTACCTTCAGTAGTTCCTATCCCTGTCATGTTTCTTGGATTATTTACAAGCGGTATTCAAGCTCTTATTTTTGCAACTTTAGCTGCGGCTTATATAGGGGAATCCAAGGAGGGTCATCATTGATTTGTATTCGAAATAGTCTTTTTTTTAGCTTATCCCAATTGAGACAGTGCATGGTTCAAGAAAATCTACTTGGTTTTTGGTTGGGGAACATAATAGATAGAAATACATATGTATATACGACTAGAGTTGTAGGAGGAAAGATAGACGATATTACGAAATGGTGGATGGGTTAGGGGGGTCACAATAGATATATGTAATGTCTATAAGTCTAGTCACAGGCCCTGTATATCTTTCGAAGAATTCTTCTAGAATCCGATTCAATAGAAAATTTCAATATAAAATAGGGCGGTTTACGTTATGAAAGAAACAAATGTATATGTGATATTAGATATATACTAGTTATATAGGGGTTATCCCTATCTATATTATTATTTTTATTCGATATATTTTAGTGATCAAATAAGTAATAATTCATTGATTGTATCATTAACTATTTTTTTTGGTGCGAGGAACCTATCATCATGAATCCACTGATTTCTGCCGCTTCCGTTATTGCTGCTGGATTGGCCGTAGGGCTTGCTTCTATTGGACCTGGAGTTGGTCAAGGTACTGCTGCAGGCCAAGCCGTAGAAGGTATTGCGAGACAACCAGAAGCAGAAGGAAAAATACGAGGTACTTTATTGCTTAGTTTAGCTTTTATGGAAGCTTTAACAATTTATGGACTAGTCGTGGCATTAGCGCTTTTATTTGCAAATCCTTTTGTTTAATTTAATCCTAGAATGAAAATGTAAAAAAAGACGTTACGTACTTTTTTCTTATTTTATTAACTCGTTGCCGTTTGCTTCTGTGAATTATATCAATACTTTACTCCTACAATTATGTATTTGTATTTGTTGCGACAATACCCCAGGAAGGATTGATTTGAGGATGAGGAAATAGTGGATTCGCTCGCTTTCTTCCTTCCCGTCCTTCGTTTAGTATGGTAGAATTTTTACTTTTCTTTTAGGAAGTGTTTGAACAAAGGAGATATTTTGCAATTGACACGAGACCTAGGACCTAACCTAATAAGTATCTTATCGGAAACTTCAAAAAAAGAAAAAAAAAAGAAATTATTGAATTTGAGAATTCAATAAATAGATTTAATCTACTCCCATTAAAAAGAAATGGGAAATTAAGAAAAAGAAATAGATAAAAAAAAGGGCGAGCCAAGTGATACAAAAAGAACTCTGTTCTTTGTTAGTCCTATCTATAAGAGGAGAACATGTGAAAAATGTAACCGATTCTTTCGTTTCCTTAGGCCACTGGCCATCCGCAGGGAGTTTCGGGTTTAATACCGATATTTTAGCAACAAATCCAATAAATCTAAGTGTAGTGCTTGGTGTATTGATTTTTTTTGGAAAGGGGGTGTGTGCGAGTTGTATATTTCAAGAATAGGTTGGATCCAACCGGCTGCACTTTGATTTATTTAATTTATTTATGTTATTTATATATATATATATATTTCTATTTTTTTTTTAGGATAAATAGGATTAGGATAAATAGGAAAAAGTGCACAATCTCGACGAATTACTTCTGAATAAATTCATAAATCATATGTAAGAACCATAGCATTTCGTTATTTATTGGTATGTCAACTTTGATTCTCTATCAACCAATAATGTGAGACAATTAACATGGTTAAAGCTAAACTGTTTGAAGTCGGGGCACAACATGGTACTCTTTCTACCACTACGTTAATACCGAAATGGTTTAAAAAAGAATAGTTGGTAATTTTTTCGATATAGAACACTCATATCGAGAAAATGATTTAAACCATTTACTAGAATAAATAAATGACACCCTGCTCTTTATTATCCAATGCCGAATCGACGACCTTTGTATAAAAAAAAAGAATTTTTGGATTTGAATAAAAAAACGAAATAAAATGAAAATTGAAAATATATATATTTTCAATTTAATAAAGAACAAATAAAGAAACAACTTTGCTGACAATTATAGATTTTTGTTTGGTCGGAAGAGTCCTCCCAATATTCTGGTCTTGTATCGGTTTTGATATGTTTGAATACAAACAGAAATAGAGAGGATAGGCTCATTTTAAATCTACTCACCGGTGATCTCGAGCTAAGTATATCCGACCACCTGCATCCCTTTCTTCGCAGCGTCCGAAGTCCCCGCCTGCAATCCTATTAACACATAAAACACAACAAGGCAAAATATAGAAATCGACCGATAATACGCACAATTACGCTAAAATCGACGCACCGACTCCAACACCCTCTAAAGTGTTCGTTTAGCGGCTAACGTATCTGTGACATTATTAAAACAAACACACGTGTAAAAATCACGCGAATCACAGAAACTGAGTCGGACACCATGTCGGATATCGTAACGTGCGTAATTGAAATACTAAAACTAGCTAATCGATCCCAGATTTTACATACAGTCAAAACATCAAAATCTAACAGTACCAAACACCTTTAAAACACTGCAGACAACTACCCTGAAAACTACAGTCCCCTAGGTCCTCGTACGGCCGAGCTCGCCGGATTTGTCCCTGATGTCGCCGGCCAAACAGTGTCAGTATCACGACCCGAATATTTCGACTCGTGACCGGCACTTAACCACGCAACGTCTATAGGCGTAACGCGACTAAGTAAGCCGAACCCAGAAATCAAAACCATTTAAAAATAGTGAGTGTTGAAAACATTCAATTAAAACATTTAGAAACTTTAAATAGTTCAATACAGTCCTTTTTAAAGTTAAGTTATCCTTATAATAATTTTTGCAGCATTTCCTTTGTAAAAGAGACCCCGAAATCGGGCACAAGACAGGGTATAAGTGAAATGATATATATAATGAAATAAAGCATCACCAAACGGGAGCAATCACGCCCAACAGCGGAAACCATCCCCACAAAAGTAATATACGACGCCGTAGCGAAGAATGAGCAATAAGTAAACATCACAGAATAATAAACTGCAGATATAAAGTGGGCTCCCACGAGCTCGACACCAGAATACAAAAATATATATCATCGTCCTCACACTGTCTCTAAGTCCAGAACATATATGGTAGATGGAGAATACTAGATACAAGAGGGTGTACAATAAAAGTAAGCAGATACCACAACCCACCTAATAGCAAAACAGCTCTCGCACCAACTGTAGTGGTATCTGAAGCCAAAAGATGCAAAAGGCAGCCTGCCGAGACTACTCTGAGGGAGAAACCTGCAAATGCTGTGGCACAACGGGGGTGAGTTACCAACTTGTGAATATAGATAACATATAAAGGTAATCGCGAGCATGCATGTACTGCGCTACTCTATCATATGCCAGCAGGTAAAATTTATATGCGACTGTTAGTTATATGTATGCCCTAGAGGCCATTACTGTACATACGATGTATATTGTAGTGGATGCTAGGACATATATAGGGAGGACTTTCTTGCTCGACATGATAGTATGCTATCTAGTTGTACTTTATCTTAACGTGTACTCTGATTGTCTCTATGTTACATGTTGATAAAGCCCTTAGGATATGTACTCGACTACTGGGACTATGATGAGATCATACTAGTGGGGCCATGGTAGTCGACGAGTACATCCTATAACTGTTCCTAGTCGAGGGTGTATCGAGACAGGGCATCGATGCACCAGAGTAGACTAGCGTATACGCATCTTGACCCATATGATGGGCGATGGATGATCCCATATCCATCGGTGTTTGACATCAAGGATGGTGTACGGTTGCTCAGTGGAGACTGGGTACACTGGACGGACTCGCCGAGAACTCCCAGATGGTATTATACCATACGTCAGATGGCAGTTCTCCGGTGACACTGGTACAGAGTAGTCTGTTGACCCGAGATCGTCATAGAGTCTTGTGTGATTCCCACTGTGCTTTGATTTCCATCATACCACGTCCAAGAGGGCGTGCAAAAAGGTGGCTTTTGGGTACAGTCCCGAATCATATGGAGGCAATGAGCGATAGGAGGGGATTCGTCTCTCCCGGTATAGGGAGTTGATGTTGTGCTGTGTTCGATTGGCTATAACCAGAAATCCCTGGCCAGGGTTGCTGAGATTTACTGGTAAGTGTTATCAGTAGTTTCTCGAACTATTATAGACCTCACATCGACACGACTTATCGAGCTACTGGGGTCTGACGTTTACCACCCCCAGGCGAGATATGCGACATATCAGACGACGAGACCGGACTGTACGGGAGTGTTACTGTTTGGATTCACAGGAGAAGTTACAGGCTTGCTTGTTGATCTTCTGAGCGCTCAATACCTGGGTGGCTGTTACGTTTAGCTGACCGCTTACAGCTTGTGGGTGTTTGATATGATCATCACCTACTGCCGGCGTATTGACGATTCTTTAGAGTCCTACACAGAGGTTTCTTGACTCAGGCAAAACGGAGTAGGAGCACATATGTGATATGTGCGGGACCGAGGATAATGCGATATGTGATACCATATTATATTCTCGCGATATTTGATATCAGCCGGGTCATCCGATCAAGTGTTGATTCGATGAATCGGTACGGATAAATATTAGTCGGTTATATGCGATATAGACGGATTGTCGGATCAAGTGTTGATTCGATAATTTAATGTATAATAATATATATGATATATTAAATTACATTAACTAATATTAGCTCACTAAAAGATTCTTTTTCTCACTCGGGTAATACATTGATATATATGCGATATATGTTAATTGTATTATTTTATTTTGTTACAATAAATATTGTATATGTGATATATAATAATGTAACATATTATAATTATTAATGCAACATGTTTAGAGGAGTTTAAACATGATTAGGGTTTGGATTAGGGTTAAACCTTCTAGTTGATTCTAGAAGCTTTACTTTGTCTTTGTTAAGATATTATGATAGATATTTCTTTTGACTCACCCTTTGACCTAACCCAAACCCTAACCCTAGTAAACTCTCTACAATGGTTACTACAACCATGGTTGCATAAATGATTATGATAACAATCTTTCTATTCATCAAAAAGGATTTATTCATCTTCTTCCTCCTTAATTCTTTCATGAAAAGCTTACTAGTTTTTCAAAAGGTGATGAATAAATATGAGAAAAAGATAAATAAAGAGAGAAAAAATCCTACTTCATCATCCTCATCTTCCCTTGCCATTTAGATGAGGGTGTTCACATCATTTCATTAGTGTTAGCTTGTGTTAAAGAAACTTCAAGGTAGATCATCTTAGTATCGAAGATCGGAAGCAAAGGTTGCGTCTTTCTCTTCGTGGAATCTCTCGAGAATCCGGATCCCGATGGTCGCAGCGAAGGGACCACAACACGGAGCATATGAAGTGAAGGACCGGATCTACAAAGGTTGTAATCCCTCTCACTTAGTGTTAAAATGTTTAGCATGCTTGTTTTCGCCTAATCTCTAGTTTAAAGTTCCGTATTCGGGTTGTTCGGCACGTCTAAATTTTTAATCGGGCATGGTTGATGCCTCGTAGACCCTTGTGCGCGTGCCTAGCAACCCTATAGTGGTATCAGAGCCAAGCTAGAGCTTTAGGCGAAGTCTAGACGGAGTTTGAAGTCCGATCGAATCAAAAACCTTACCCGAAACATGCTCTATGGAAATTTTCTAAAAACTGGGATTTTTCCACATTAAAAATGCTTAAAAAATTCAGCATGGAATTCTAAGAATTACGGTGCAAAAAGTTTTCAATGAACAGTAAAAAGTGAGGCGGAACCGCGGCAGAAGCATGCCTTCTGCGGCGGTTCCGCGGCAAATTGATGACGTCATCATTCACTGTTTGCACAGTAACTCCTATTTTATTATGCTGGATTTTCTGGGAATTTTTAATATTTATTCAAGAGTTGAATTTTCTGGGGTTGTTTTGGGGATTCGGTGTTTCGATCGGAGTATCAGATTTTGTCTATGTGGTTTTCCGGATAACTTTTAGAAACTGTTAAAAAGATCGAACGGATATCAATAACTCAATTTTTCCCCTATCGGAAAATTTTTCAAAAGTTGGATTTTTCTCGTGTTTAAGAATGTTCTAAGTCATGCAAGTAACTCGGTGGACCCTCTAGAAGACAGCAAACCTTAACTCGATTATGTGACCGTCTTGAACTGCCTTTTGAACCTTAGGGTTTGGGGCAGTACGGCGTGCCACATGTGAGGCATTGGCTTGACCCTTCTACGGCTGGACCATTGGTACTGTGGCATGTAATGGATGTTTTTAAACTGATTTCAAGTGTTGAGATATATTGGGGAATTCTTGGGTGCTTGATGATTCGATCGGAAAGTTTAACTTTTTCTATTTATCTGGAATGTGATACAATATTTGGAATCCACAGGTAGTTATGAGATAACTGATTTGAATATTATAAACATAGCAGTTTAGTCTCAGTTGATCGGTTGCTACGGAATTTTGATGTGATCAAAAGTCCGTCGCAATCACGTAGCGTACGCGGATACTCGCCGGGTAAACTTAATAGACAGCTACTCCCCATAGCCCCGACCAAGTGACTGTAAGAGAACCCCGTCGCCGAAAGCATCCGTTCGGGTGCTCGCGGTAGCGGTGTTCCGCCTTAGTGCACTTCGTCGACGGTATCAGGGGTGCAGCCGCCTACTAAAGTTTGCGATGAGCATTCGATCAGGACGTCGGGAATCTTGTTGAATTGCCCGACTTGATATTGAAAAGTGTTTTCGATAATGAGACTAAAATGTGGGGTTTATAATTGTTAGGCATGAGATGTCTAAGGAATTCATTTGGTTAGGCATGCGATGTCTAAGGAGGTTGCGGATTCCAACTGTTGTAGTTTTACAGTTTCTTTTCTGTGACCGTAAGCGTAGTATGTGGTGTATCGCCGGCTTCGTTGCTATACATCAACGACAATCGGGATACGCATACTTGCTTACGTTGATGATATGAGATATTATGTGTTGCTGTGATATGTTGTATTGGATCGTCGCGTTTGAATAGCCGGGGGTTTTATGTGAGATGAGAGTTTTTTCTTTTTCATTCATGTATAATTCATTTGTATGTAATATTCTTTTATTGGGGCACTTCCAGGTAGCGGAAGATGTCACTGTTGTATATTATTTACTTTTCCGCATTAGGTAGACCCAAGGCGGGTAGCACAAGTAACCGGGTTTTAGGGTCCAGTGGGAGACCATCTCGAGGAGTCGAGACCGGGTCTCCTAACCCTAGAATTGGCAGTGTTACTTGCCGCTCTCGTAGGGGTCTAGGGATATGGGTTTGGCTATTCATCGCGACCGTGGAATCCGTGTTTTATACAGGCTCGTATTGAAAACACGGACGTCCTAGTATATCCAATATTTCATATATGTTCTTCTGCTGCAATGTTCTGTGATGAGATCATATTACTGCCTGTGACGAATGTTTATATTATATATATGAGATATATGTTATATTGCAGATTTCGTTTCAAAAGAGATGCTTGCGAAGCATAATAAAATGGGACTTCATTAATGAGATTAATGAAATAAAAGAAACCTAAGATGTTGTAGAAACTTGTTTATAAAAACTGGTAGCTCTAGTTCTTGCTTTGCATAGCGGTGTTCCTTGTAGAACATCCAGCACCTTATTCGATAAGGAAAGGACCGAGATCCCTTCACCGTTTGTGACTCCTTTAGCAATAACTGGCAGATGCTACAAACTCGGTTTGTCTTTTGATTGCTTCTATAGTTCTTTCTTTGCACAGTGATATATATGATATATCCCGCACCTCATTCGACGAGGAAAGGACCGACGATCCCTTCATCGGGAGTGACTCCTTTAGCAAAACTAGAAAAGCCTCAAAAACATTCCATTTAAAAAACACTCGATTCTACAACGATATAAAGTTCATTACGCAAAGGGTTTTCTTAAAAACCTGTCGTAGCCCTCCGTCATTTCAGATAAGTAATAGTTAGTATTCGTGCTGCGTTTGTTGACTCAGTCAAGGCGTAGTGTGCGGTAGCTGATTAGTGCTTATCTGCAAAGCATATGATGCGATTGGATTAGGGTAGTCGTGTGGCCTTGTTGACTCAGTCAAGGGTCGTGCGGGTGGGTTTAATTCAATCGGGAAATGACGGGTTGAACTTTACTTGCGGTCTATGGTTTGTTGACTCAGTCAAGGTCATAGATCGCTTGGGGCAAAATATTATTGGGAATTTCAAGTGTTGAAATTTACAATGAGATTGCATACCTTCTATAAGATAGTTGGATCCCGATACCCGCTGCGAGTAAGAGTTACTCCTGGGAGTGTTTTACACATTACAATTAGCCGATCAAGTAGGTGTTTAGAAAGGTGTTAACGGGGTTACGCCTCTGGGAAAACGAGGTTTACTTTAATTAGGTTCGTGCGAAAGCACGGGGGACCTCCCTCAAAGTACCGACACTGGCCTGGCTGAAAGATTGGCGAACTTGTAGCGTGTGATTAATCGCGGCTAGTCTTTCCTTTTAGGGTTTGAAGGAAGATTTGACTAAAACAGTGGAAGACATCCTGATTAGATATATTAGATAACCAATCTAATCTTGCAAGAGCATACGCTGAGTGTTTTCTTCTCTCTCTCTCCAGGTAGCGACCATATCACGCCTTAATCAAGATAATAAAACGGATATATTGACCGAACCCGCTTGTTATACTGAGCTGGGGAACGTTGGTCCCGCTCCAACTTATAATTGTTATAAGACAGAGCAGGAAATTGGGGAATACCAGATTTCCCGTGCCGCCCAAACGAAGAAAGTGCATGTTGATGCATCATCTTTGGGTGTGTTCATTACACAGAACTATTTCTCAGTATCCTTTACGTCCTGGGTATGTGATACCGGATCAGGATCCCGTATATGTAATCTTTTACATGGGCTATAGATAGGTAAAGAACTGAGAACGGGTGATAAGTTTCATGAGACAGAAAACGGTGCAAGTATTGCAGCCAAGTCTGTTGGTCACTATCACCCTGTATTACCTGAATACATTGATTCTGAACGAATGTTATTAGATACCGAACCTGATATACAAAAACATATAAGTTTCTTTTTTAGTAAAGAAGTGATATAATTTTGTATTGTTGGATAATGCTTTGAACATTTCCTATATCAAGAGTTGATCGGTTCAGGCACGTTATCTAAAAGCATTGATGTTCTAAATCAAACTACAGTTCTTAGTATACGGAACACACACAAGAAGAAGAGTTCAGAAATGAACGAATCCTTCTTGAGGCATTGTAGACTAGGTCATATCAATGCGACCCGACTGGCTGAAGTTACATTTAGATGCATATTTAAATCTGTTTGAATTTACATCTTTTGAAACTTGCCAGTCATGTCACAAAGATAAAATGACCACAGCTCTGTTTATTGGAAACAGAGAAAGAGTTAGTGAACTCTTGGGATTGATACATGTTGATGTATGTAAGGTCCCCTGTCTACACATGCCAAGATCGGTTCTTTCTACTTCATCACATTCTCTGATAATCTCTCAAGATTCAGATATATGTTCCTATTGAAACACAAGTCCGAACCTTTTGAGATATTCACAGAATATGAGTTAGAAGTAGAGAACCAAAATACGCGTAAAAGTATTATGTCCTATGTTATGATCAAGGAGGAGAATACTTAAGCACGGAATTTCTGGACTATTCTAAAGAAGAATGAGATTCTCTCTCAGCATTACTCCTCCGTATACACCACAGCACGTCGGTGTATCGGGGTGGAGCAATAGCACCCTATGTGATATGGTGTGCTCTATGATGAGTACTACTGAGTTTCCTATTTCCTTTAAGGAGTTATGCACTTGTGAAGTTGCATACCTATTGAATAGGGTTCAAATCAAATCAGTAGCCTACCACTTCATATGTGATATGGAAAGGGAAGAGCCCATATCTTAAGTTTGTTAAGATTTGGGGTTGTCCGGCCTATGTCTAAAAGCAAAATCCGGACAAGCTCGAGGCAAGTTCTGTTATGTAGAACTGGAAGGGTTCCAGCTATACAAACTGAAGCTGATAATTTGGTAGAACCAAAGGATTCAATAGTTTCCAACGAACCTCAGCCTCTCCGCCGATGTAGTAGGGTTCCTCACCCACCTGAGAGATATTTCGGTTTCTCTATGATAGTGGGAGCGAGGATTGCATCATGAGATGATGACCCAACTAGTTTCGAGCTGGCCATCAGGAGTGGGACTCTGTAAGAATGGCTGGATGCTTAGAGATCTGAGATGGAATCCTTATACACCGACAAAGTATGGACTTTAGTTGCTTTATCTGAAGGGTTAAATCCCCATCAGGAGCAGGTATATCTTGAGAAGATTACTTGGTGTACATGGAAAAGTTGAGATTTTCAAAGCTAGACTTGTTAAAGGTTTGCATCATTGACCAGGTATGGATTATGATGAAACTTTTTCTAAGGAGCTATGCTTAAGTCCATCCAGATCCTACTTGCCACGGCTACATACCATGACTACGATATCTGGTGGTTGGGTGTCATGACTGCTTTTCTAAGTGATGTTTTAGAAGAGAACGTCTATAAGTACACAGCCAGAGGGCTTCGTAGACAGTGGGAGCAGCGGAAACGTGTGCAAGATGTTTTATATGATAAAACAAGCATCGCGGAGTTGGAACATCTGTTTTGATGTGGTAGTCAAAGAGTTTGGCTTCATCAAAATGGTAGATGAACATTGTATATACGAAAATGTAGTAGAGAGTATGGTGGTGATCCTCGTAGAGTACGTGGATGACATACTCTTGATAGGGAAGGAGTTTCCTATGCTACGCTCGGTCAATCTCCGCTTATCACAAGGATTCTCCATATAGGATCAAAGTGATACCTCCTAAATCCTGGGTTTTGGATCTATGAGATAGATCTAATTGGATGTTAGGAAACTCACTAGTAGTAGTGAGATGGTATCAATCGATCCTGGGGAGAATCACTGGAAGGGTTCCAGGGTGATAAGGATGACTGAATGTCAGTCGCAGGCTTGTCTATACCCTCAGTGGAGGGACGGTATGTTGGAAGAGTTCCAAGCTAGAAACCGTGACATACTAGACGATTAAAGGCAAGATACATCGTTACCAAGGATGCTACCAAAGAGGCAGTCTGGATATATATAAGTTCATAAGATGAACTTCGTTCCTACCATTGTGTGATAATGGGGTTGTGGCTTTAGCCAAGGAACTACCGTCCCATCAGAAATCCTGATATAATTCTTAGGCAGTATCACCTGATCATGGAGATGGTTGATCTCCAGGGAGATCGAGGTTAGGAGAGTAGACACAGAGGATGCAGCGCGGATCCACTCACAAAGGCCTTTTTCCCAGTAGAGACTTTTACGGGATGGTTGAGTATGAGATACTTCAACCGCAGCTAATTGTTGGGTATGCGATACCATAACAGATGGCCCTAGTGCAAGTGGGAGATTGTTAGTTATATGTATGCCCTAGAGGCCATTACTGTACATACGATGTATATTGTAGTGGATGCTAGGACATATATAGGGAGGACTTTCTTGCTCGACATGATAGTATGCTATCTAGTTGTACTTTATCTTAACGTGTACTCTGATTGTCTCTATGTTACATGTTGATAAAGCCCTTAGGATATGTACTCGACTACTGGGACTATGATGAGATCATACTAGTGGGGCCATGGTAGTCGACGAGTACATCCTATAACTGTTCCTAGTCGAGGGTGTATCGAGACAGGGCATCGATGCACCAGAGTAGACTAGCGTATACGCATCTTGACCCATATGATGGGCGATGGATGATCCCATATCCATCGGTGTTTGACATCAAGGATGGTGTACGGTTGCTCAGTGGAGACTGGGTACACTGGACGGACTCGCCAAGAACTCCCAGATGGTATTATACTATACGTCAGATGGCAGTTCTCCGGTGACACTGGTACAGAGTAGTCTGTTGACCCGAGATCGTCATAGAGTCTTGTGTGATTCCCACTGTGCTTTGATTTCCATCATACCACGTCCAAGAGGGCGTGCAAAAAGGTGGCTTTTGGGTACAGTCCCGAATTATATGGAGGCAATGAGCGATAGGAGGGGATTCGTCTCTCCCGGTATAGGGAGTTGATGTTGTGCTGTGTTCGATTGGCTATAACCAGAAATCCCTGGCCAGGGTTGCTGAGATTTACTGGTAAGTGTTATCAGTAGTTTCTCGAACTGTTATAGACCTCACATCGAAACGACTTATCGAGCTACTGGGGTCTGACGTTTACCACCCCTAGGCGAGATATGCGACATATCAGACGACGAGACCGGACTGTACGGGAGTGTTACTGTTTGGATTCACAGGAGAAGTTACAGGCTTGCTTGTTGATCTTCTGAGCGCTCAATACCTGGGTGGCTGTTACGTTTAGCTGACCGCTTACAGCTTGTGGGTGTTTGATATGATCATTACCTACTGCCGGCGTATTGACGATTCTTTAGAGTCCTACACAGAGGTTTCTTGACTCAGGCAAAACGGAGTAGGAGCACATATGTGATATGTGCGGGACCGAGGATAATGCGATATGTGATACCATATTATATTCTCGCGATATTTGATATCAGCCGGGTCATCGGATCATGTGTTGATTCGATGAATCGGTACGGATAAATATTAGTCGGTTATATGCGATATAGCCGGATTGTCGGATCAAGTGTTGATTCGATAATTTAATGTATAATAATATATATGATATATTAAATTACATTAACTAATATTAGCTCACTAAAAGATTCTTTTTCTCACTTGGGTAATACATTGATATATATGCGATATATGTTAATTGTATTATTTTATTTTGTTACAATAAATATTGTATATGTGATATATAATAATGTAACATATTATAATTATTAATGCAACATGTTTAGAGGAGTTTAAACATGATTAGGGTTTGGATTAGGGTTAAACCTTCTAGTTGATTCTAGAAGCTTTACTTTGTCTTTGTTAAGATATTATGATAGATATTTCTTTTGACTCACCCTTTGACCTAACCCAAACCCTAACCCTAGTAAACTCTCTACAATGGTTACTATAACCATGGTTGCATAAATGATTATGATAACATTCTTTCTATTCATCAAAAAGGATTTATTCATCTTCTTCCTCATTAATTCTTTCATGAAAAGCTTACTAGTTTTTCAAAAGGTGATGAATAAATATGAGAAAAAGATAAATAAAGAGAGCAAAAATCCTACTTCATCATCCTCATCTTCCCTTGCCATTTAGATGAGGGTGTTCACATCATTTCATGAGTGTTAGCTTGTGTTAAAGAAACTTCAAGGTAGATCATCTTAGTATCGAAGATCGGAAGCAAAGGTTGCGTCTTTCTCTTCGTGGAACCTCTCGAGAGTCCGGATCCCGATGATCGCAGCGAAGGGACCACAACACGGAGCATATGAAGTGAAGGACCGGATCTACAAAGGTTGTAATCCCTCTCACTTAGTGTTAAAATGTTTAGCATGCTTGTTTTCGCCTAATCTCTAGTTTAAAGTTCCGTATTCGGGTTGTTCGGCACGGCTAAATTTTTAATCGGGCATGGTTGATGCCTCGTAGACCCTTGTGCGCGTGCCTAGCAACCCTACAGCGACAAGCAGTAGGTGCAATAATCATGCGAGTGCTATGTCAGGTAAAATAACTACAGGATGAGATACATGATAATCAATGCTGAGCATGGGATAAATAACATCTACACGGAATATCAATCGTGGAATATAATCGGTGCCCAAGACTGCACCCAAATCCCAAATAAACTCAGGCGCCGGCACTCTCCTCGGCCCTCAAATCCTGTAAATCTCTGAGAATCATGAGTGCCCAACATCGGCACTCAAAATATCATAAAATACTCGTGTCCAGCATCGACACGCAAATCCTCATATATCGGGCTTCGTAAGTCCGGATAAGCCTACGGGCTCCGTCTGCGGTATCGGCCCTCGGCCCCGGCAGTACGGATCATCCCACAATCCATCTCTCGACTCTGGTCAGTATCCTCCGGATAACAGCCAGGTCCAACCAATCACCAGTAGGTACTCGCCCACCTCCAGGCTCAATCGGTAAAGTCCATCGATCATATTGCAGAGGGGAACCATACCGGGTCCACCACGAACCCGTAAACAGATCATCCACTCCATGAATCGGGTTTCAAGCACACGCCTCAGCACCGAGAAAACGCGTGGTGGACACACCAAAATATCATATCACGAGGAACCGGGTTTCCAAATAGTGCATCTTTTCTTAAATAATCCCACGGTCCTCAAAACCAGAAATCACATGAAAATCCAACACCAATGAGTAAATCAAATGCGATGTGCTATGTACATCAAGCCATAATATAGGTACAAGGGAGAAACCGCTTTTCTTAAAATAATTTCAGTTTTCAAAGACAGCATGCGACTCCCAATTTCGATGAAAATTATATTGAATCATAGGTGAAATGAACTACAACATAATAACCATGGCAATTCTACAGTGAGTGTGTCATGGAAATTACTAACGGTGTCTGTGTGTAACATGCAGATTAGTGTTCGTGCAACATGAACCGTTAGTAATAGTGCGGTGTTCTATCAATTCTAAGTTTACATACATATAGCATGGAATGCAGTATGCAACAACAGTATCCAGGACAGTCAATGTAGGTAAACGGAACATATAGCTATAAGGTCCTATCAGCCTAGACGCATAATTCCATGCGGGCGATATCCCCGTAGATGTTAAATCTACTCACCGAAGTCTCAAGCTAAGTGTAGCCGACGACTTGCTTCCCCTTCTTCGCAGTGTCCGTCTCACTCGCCTGCGAACCTAGAATTACACAATATATCACACATAAGCTCAAATCCACAAAAACGCGATATTAAGGTCAAACTAGAAACCCGCGTAGGAAACCAAGTGCACGTGCGTGCGATAAGCTAAAACGTGTGATTACGTGCCTGAAACTACCCCGACGCGTCGCGATACGAAGAAACCACAAACCCACACACGTATCATGCGTGTCGCGAAGATTTAAAATACGGGAAATAGGGTAATAGGTCCCAGATTTTGATACAGAAAGAGTTTTATAAAAATAAATATACCATAATACTCCACACAGCAGCAGACACCCATCACCCAAACCCCAACCAACAAATCCCTCATCTGGCCGCAATTTGGGGCCAGAATTCTTTTTCCGGCGGCCTTAGTTGGGAGGTGGGCCCCCGGGATTGGTGTGTGCACTCCGTACATACTGTGTATTCCCCAGTAATTACAATTTTAATTTACAGCAACTCCGGTTGCAGCAAATTCCTCAGAGCCCAAATTTCAAGTTAAAAAATCACACTTTTGCACAAAAATGATACTTTAGGGTATTTTTGTGCAAACTGAAAGCAAAACCTAGTTTAAATAGCTCTAATAGCACATAATAGAGTTAACTAAGCCAACAAAATCCCAATCTAACATATGCATCACATGTTAGTTATATGTATGCCCTAGAGGCCATTACTGTACATTGGATGTATATTGTAGTGGATGCTGGGAAATATATAGGTAGGACTTTCTTGCTCGACATGATAGTACGCTATCTGGTTGCTCTTTATCTTAACATGTATACTTTCTGTCTCTCTAATTACATGTTGATAAAGCCCTTAGGATGTGTACTCGACTTCCAGGAATATGATGCAGATCATACTAGTGGGGCCTGGGTAGTCGATGAGTACATCCTTCATTGTTCCTAGTCGTGGGAATATCGAGACGGGGCATCGATATTCCAGAGTAGACTAGCGTATATCTTCTCGACCCATGCGATGGGCGTTGGATGATCCCATATCCATTAGTGTTTGACATCAGAGATGGTATGCGGGTTCTCAGTGGAGACTGGGTACACTGAACGGACTCGCCGAGAACTCCCAGTTGGTATTATACCTCACGTCAGATGGCAGTTCTCTGGTGACACTGGTACAGCTTAGTTTGTTGACCCGAGATCGTCATAGAGTCTTGTGTGTCTCCCACTGTGCTTTGATTTCCACCCTACCACGGCTCTACTGAGTCGTGCAAACAGGTGGTTTTTGGGTACAGTCCCGATTCACATGGAGGCAATGAGCGATAGGAGGGGATTCGTCTCCCCCGGTATTGGGGGTTGATGTTGCGCTATGCATGACTGGCCATAACAGGAAATCCCTGGCCAGGGTTGCAGTGATATACTGGTAAGAGTTATCAGTAGTTTCACGAATGTTATGGACCTCACGTCGGCAGGACTTATCGAGCTATTGGGGTCTGACGTTTACCACCCCTAGGCGAGATATGCGACATATCAGACGAACAGACCGGACTGTATGGTAAGTGTTACTGGTTGGATTCACAGGGGTGTGAGCGGGCTTGCTCGTCGATCTTCTGATCGCTCAATACCTGCGTGGCCGTTACGTTTTGCAGACCGCTTGCGGCTTGTGGGTGCTTGATATGATCATCATCTGCTGCCGGCGTATTGACGAGTCTTTAGAGTCCTACACAGAGGTTTCCTGGCTCAAGCGAAACGAAATAGGAGTGCATATAAGATATGTGCGGGACCGAGAGTAATGCTTGTATATTATACCGTATTCCATTCTCGCGATGAATGTGTCGAATGGTTGTATGCGATATAACCTAGTTATCGAATCAAGGATTGATTCGATAAGCCGATACATTGGATATTAGTCGGTTATATGCGATATGACCGGATCGTTAAATCAAGTATTGATTTAATGATTTAATGCATAATTATATATTTGATATATTACTTTGCATTAACTAGTATTGGTTCACTTTAAATGGATTTTCTCACTTGAAGTTTGCACATTGTATATGTGATATATTTTTGTGCACTTGATTGTATCATGTTTGATGATACATGAATGTTTGTGTGTATGATTAAACCATGGTTATATGAATGGTTGGGGTTTTGTTTACTTATTCATTTATTTATTTTTTTTATTTATTTTGGAAAAGATAAATAGTCATGGTGGCTTTCTTTGTTTGCTTGTTGAAGCTTCATGATGCTTTGAACAAGTCCACCATTCTTGTCTCATGCTTAACCCTAACCATTCAAACTAACCATTGTTTATTCTCTACACCTAACTATGGTTTCTATATGATAAGTATTCATTTAGTTTCTATTTTTGAAAAATACTTATCATAATTCTCTCTTCTTCTTCTTCATCATCAACAAGAAGAAACCTTGCCTTCATCAATGGCAACTTGAGAAAAAGAGTGAGAAATCCAATTCTAAAGTGAACCCACTTCCTATTTATTCATCCTCTACCACTTGCCAAGTAGTATAGGGTGTTTTCTTTACAAGTCTCATGGCTTGGTGAAGTTGGAGCTTGATCTTGTGTTGCCTCGACGTAGATCATCTTCGGCATCGAAGTCGGCGACCTAGCCCGCCCATTTCTCCGATGAAGCCGATGCTAGAGTCCGGGATTCGATATGGACAGCGGAGGGACGGCATCACGGAGCCTAGGAGGTGGAGGACTGGATCTACAAAGGTTGTAGCCTCTTTCCTTTTAAGTTAAAGTTGTTTATTTGCATTGCATCGTCTATAAATCTAGTTAACGATCCATATTAGGGTTTGTAGGCACATGAAAAAGTTTGAATTAGGCATATTTGATCACTTGTGAGACCTCATTAGTGTGCCTAGGAACCCTACAGTGGTGTCAGAGCCTAGCTAGAGCCTTAGGCGATGCGTAGACGGAGTTAGAAGTCCGATCGAACCGAAACCCTAACTCCAAAATGCTCTCTGGACATTTTTCAAAAACTGGGTTTTTTCCAGATTAAAAATTCTTTAAAAATTCAGCAGGAAGATCTAAGATTTATGGTGCAAAACGAGCTCCTGATTCATCTAAACCACCGCGGAACAGCGGCAGAAGCTTGGCTTCTGCGGTGGTTCCGCGGCCGTATGGTCACATTGCCCAATAAGTTTTGCACAGTAATTCCTATATTTTGGTTCTGGAGTTTCTGGGATTTTTTAAATATCACTCAAGAGTTGAGTTTTCTGGATTGTATTGGGCACTCGGTGTTTCGATCGGATTGTCTAATTTTGTCTATGTGTTTTTCCGAGTAATTTTGGAATATGTTAAAAAGTTCGACCGGATATAAATACCCAATTTTTCCCCTGCCGGGAAATTTCTAATTGTTGGATTTTTCCGTAGTTTAACGACGTTCTAAGTATTGCAAGTAACGCGATGGTCCCTCTAGAAGACAACAAACCTTAACTCGATTATGTGACCGTCTTGAACTGCCCTTTGAAACTTAGGGTTTGGGGCAGTACGGCGTGCCACATGTGAGGCGTTGGCTTGACCCTTCTACGGCTGGACCGTTGGTACTGAGGCATGAACTGAATGTTTTTAGACTTATTTCATGTGTTGAGCTGTATCGGGAAAACTTGGGTGTTCGATTGTTTGATCGGAAAGTTTAACATTTTCTATTTATCCGGAATGTGATACAATAATTGGAATTCACAAGTAGTTATGAGATAACTGAATGATTGTAATAAACATAGCAGTTTAGTCTCACTTGATCGGTTGCCACGGAATTTTGATGTGATCAAAAGTCCGTCGCAATCACGTAGCGTACGCGGATACTCACCAGGTAAACTTAATAGACAGCTACACCCCATAGCCTCGACCAAGTGACTGTAGGAGAACCCGTCGCCGAAAGCATCCGTTCTGGTGCTCGCGGCAGCGGTGTTCCGCCTTGGTGCACTTCGTCGACGGTATCGGGGGTGCGGCCGTCTACTAAAGTTTGCGACGAGCATTCGATCAAAATGTCGGGAATCTTGTTGAATTGCCCGACTTGATATTGAAAAGAGTTTTCGATAATGAGACTAAAATGCGGGGTTTATAATTGTTAGGCATGTGATGTCTAAGGAAATCATTGGTTTAGGCATGCGATGTCTAAAGAGGATGCGGATTCCAACTGTTGTAGTTTTACACTTTCTTTTCTGTGACCGTAAGTGTAATATGTGATATCGCCGGTTTCGTTGCTCTATGTCAACGACAATTGGGATACGCATGTCTATTTACGTTGATGACATGTGATGTTATGTGTTGCTGGATATGTTATATTGGATCGTCGTGTTTGAATAGCCGGGTTTTTTTTTATGTGAGATGAGTGTTTTTCATTTTCATTCATGTAAAAACTTGTATGTAATATTCTTTTTTTGGGGCACATCCAGGTTGCGGATGATGTCACCATTTGTATATTATTTACTTTTCCGCATTAGGATAGACCCAAGGAGGGGAGCATAAATAACCGGGTTCTAGGGTCCAGTGGGAGACCAACTCGAGGAGTCGAGTCCGGGTCTCCTAACCCTAGAATTGGTAGGGTTGCTTGCCGCTCTCGTAGGGGTCTAGGGGTGTGGAATTGGCTATTCATCACGACCGTGGAATCCATGTTTTATACTGGCTCGTATTGAAAACACGGACGTCCTAGTATATCCAATATTTCATATGATATTTTCTGCTGCGCTATCTGTGATGTGATCATGTGATTTGTTCAGATAGATATAGTATATAATATATATGATATATTATATAGACGTTGCTTATGTTTTACACCCGCGCTAGCCCTGCCTCGTTCTGGCGTTAGTTACCTAACCTAACGGTGCAGACGGGACATCGAGGCGAATGCGGATGGCATAAGCATACGTTATATTTATCTGTGATGTTTAGGTGGACTTAAATGATGGGACATTCATTAATGAGATTAATGAAAGAAAATAAACCTAATTGATGTTGTGGAATCGAATTTCAAAATAAAACAGGTAGCTACAGTTCTTGCTTTGCATCGCGGTGTTCATTATAGAACATCCTGCACCTTATTCGATGAGGAAAGTACCGAGATCCCTTCACCCGGAGTGACTCTTTTAGCAATAACTGGCAGATGCTACACACTCGGTTTGTCTTTTGATTGCTTCTATAGTTTTTACTTTGCACAGTGATATATATGATATATCACGCACCTCATTCGATGAGGAAAGGGCCGACGATCCCTTCACCGGGAGTGACCCCTTTAGCAAAACTTGAAAAGCCTAAAAAAAACACTCCATTTAAAAACCATTTGATTCCGCAACGAGATCAAGTTCAAAGCGTTAAAGGTTTTCTTAAAAACCAGCCGCAACCCTCCATCATTTTAGGAAGTAGAGTACTTAGTATTCGTGTTGTGTTTGTTGACCATAGTCAAGGCACAGTGTACGGTAGCTAAGTGATGTCTTCCTACACCGCATATGATGTGATTAGTTAGGACAGTCGCGTGACTTTGTTGACCTTAGTTAAGGGTCATGTGGGTGGGTCTAATTAATCACGAAATGACGGGTAGAACTTTACCAGTGCTTATGATTTGTTGACCATAGTTAAGGTCATAGGTGCTAGGGGTAAAAACCTTTATCGGGAGTTTCAAGTGTTGAAATTTGCAATGAGATTGCATACCTTCTATGTGATAGTTGGGTCCCGATACCCACTGCGAGTAATTGTTACTCCTGGGAGAGTTTTGCACTTTGCAATTAGCCGATCAAGTAAGTGTCTAGAAAGGTGTCAACGGGGTTACGCCTCTGGGAAAACGAGGTTTACTGTAATTAGGTCCATGCGAAAGCATGGGGAACCTCCCTCAAAGTACCGACACTGGCCTGGCTGAAAGATTGGCGAACTTGTAGAGTGTAATTAATCCCGGCTAGTCTTTCCTTTTAGGGTTTGAAGGAAGATTTGATAAAAACAGTTGGAGCCATCCTGATTAGATAAAATGTATAACCAATCTAATCTTGCAAGAGCGCACGCAGAGTGTTTTTCTTCTATCTCTCTCCAGGTAACGACCATATCACGTCTTAATCAAAATAATAATATGGATGTATTGACCGAACCCGCTTGTTATACTGAGCTGGGGTAAGTTGGTCCTGCTCCAACTTATAATTGTTATAAGACAGAGCAGGAAATTGGGGAATACCAGATTTCCCGTGCCGCCCAAACGAAGAAAGTGCATGAGATGCATCTCCTTCGGGTGTGTTCATTATAAAGAACTATTTCTCAGTATCCTCTGAAATCCTGGGTATTTGATACCGGATCAGGATCCCAGATATGTAATCTGTTACATAGGGCTACCGAAAGGTAGAAAGACTGAGAACGGGTGATAAGTTTCATGAAACAGAAAACGAGGCAAGTGTTGCAGCCAAGTCTGTTGGTCACTGTCACCCTGTATTACCAATACATTGATTCTGAACAAATGCTATTAGATACCGAACCTGATATATAAAATCATATCAGTCTCTTTATTAGTAAAGAAGGATATAATTTTGTATTGTTGGATATTGTTTTGAACAATTCCTATATCAAAAGTTGATCGGTTCAGGCACGTTATCTAAAAGCATTGATGTTCTAAATCAAACTACAGTTCCTAGTATACAGAACACACACAAGAGGAAGAGTTCAGAAATGAACGAATCCTTCTGGAGGCATTGTTGACTAGGTCATATCAATGCGACACGACTAGCTGAAGTTACATTTAGATGCATATTTAAATCAGTTTGAATTTACATCTTGTGAAACTTGCCAGTCATGTCACAAAGATTAGATGACCATATCTCTGTTTATTGGAAACAGAGAAAGAGTTAGTAAACCCTTGGGATTGATACATGATGATGTATGTAAGGTCCCCTGTCTACACATGCCAAGACCGGTTCTTTGTATTTCATTACATTCTCTGATAATCTCCCAAGATTCAGACATATGTTTCTGTTGAAACACAAGTCCGAACCTTTTGAGATATTCACAGAATATAAGTCAGAAATAGAGAACCAAAAACTGGGTATAAGTATTATGTCCTATGATAAGATCAGGAAGGAGAATACTTGTGCATGGAATTCTTGGACTATTATAAAGGAAAATGAGATTCTCTCTCGGTATTACTCCTCTGAATACACCACAGCACAACGGTGTATCGGGGCGGAGCATTCGCACAATATTATATATGGTGTGCTCTATGATGAGTATTACTGAGTTACCTGTTTCCTTTTAGGGTTATGCACTTGAGAAGTTGCATACCTATTGAATAGGGTTCGAATCAAATCAGTGCCTACCACTCCATATAATATATGGTGTGCGAAAAGCCTATCTCTTAAGTAAGTTAAGATTTGGGATTGTCCGGCCAATGTCAAAAGAAAAATCCGGACAAGATCGATTTAAAGTCAGTTCTGTAGAACTGGAAAGGTTCCATCTATACAAAACTGCAGCTGATGATTTGACAGAACCAAAGGATTCAATAGTCCCCGACGAACCTCAGCCTCTCCGCCGATCTGGTAGGGGTCCTCACCTGCCTGAGAGATACTTCGGTTTCTCGATGACAGTGGGAGCGAGGATTGCATCATGAGATGATGGCCTAACTAGTTTCGAGCAGGCCATCAAGAGTAGGGACTCTGTAAGAATGGCTGGATGCTTAGCGATCTGAGATGGAATCCATGTACACCAGCAAAGTACGGACTTTAGTTGCTATATCTGAAGGGTTAAATCCCCATCAGGAGCAAGTATATCTTGAGAAGATTACTTGGTGTAGATGGAAAGGTTGAGACTTTCAAAGCTAGACTTGTTAAAGGTTTTCTTTATCGACCAGGCGTGGATAATGATGAAACCTTTTCCAGTAGCTGTGCTTAAGTCCATCCAGATCCTACTTGCCACTGCTACATACCATAACTGCGATATCTGGTGGTTGGGTGCCATGACTACTTTTCTAAATAATGATTTAGAAGAGAACGTCTATAAGAACACAGCCAGAGGTCTTCGTAAACAGTAGGAGCAGCGGAAACGTGTGCAAGTTGCTTTACATAATAAAGCAGGAATCGCGGAGTTGGAACGTCTGTTTTGGTGTGATAGTCAAAGTGTTTGACTTCATCAAAATGGTTGACGAACCTTGTATATACAAAAAGGGAGTAGAGAGTAAGGTGCTCATCCTCGTATTGTACGTGGACAACATACTCTTGATAGGAAAAGAGTTTCCTATACTACGCTCGGTCAATCTCCGCTTATCACAAGGATTCTCCAATAGGATCAAAGTGATACCTCCTAAATCCTGGGTTTTGGATCTATGAGATAGATCTAAATGGATGTTAGAATTCTCACTAGCAATAGTAAGATAGTATCAGTTGATTCTGGGGAGAATCACTGGAAAGGTTCCAGGGTGACAAGGACGACTGAATGTCAGTCGCAGGCATTGTCTTTACCCTCAGTAAAGGGACGGTATGTTGGAAGAGTTCCAAGCTAGATACCGTGGCAAACTAGACGATAAAGGCTGGTAACATCGCTATTTAAGATACTACCAAAGAGGCAGTTTGGGTGTATATTGGTTCATAAGATGAACTAGGTTCCTACCATTGTACGACAATGGAAGAGTGGTTTTGGCCCTGGAACCCTGGTCCCATCAGTGACCCAGACATATTCTGAGGCAGCATCACCTGATCATGGAGATAGTTGATCGAGGTTAGGAGAGTAGTCTCAGAGGACAACACGGCGGATCCACTCACGAAGGCCTTTTCCCAAAGAGGGACTTTTAGGGGATGGTTGAGTATTAGATACTACAACTACTGCTACAGATGGCCCTAGTGCAAGTGGGAGATTGTTAGTTATATGTATGCCCTAGAGGCCATTACTGTACATTGGATGTATATTGTAGTGGATGCTGGGACATATATAGGTAGGACTTTCTTGCTCGACATGATAGTACGCTATCCGGTTGCTCTTTATCTTAACATGTATACTTTCTGTCTTTCTGATTACATGTTGATAAAGCCTTTAGGATGTGTACTTGACTTCCAGGACTATGATGCAGATCATACTAGTAGGGCCTGGGTAGTCGATGAGTACATCCTTCATTGTTCCTAGTCGTGGGAATATCGAGACGGGGCATCGATATTACAGAGTAGACTAGCGTATATCTTCTCGACCCATGCGATGGGCGATGGATGATCCCATATCAATTGGTGTTTGACATCAGAGATGGTATGCGGGTGCTCAGTGGAGACTGGGTACACTGAACGGACTCGCCGAGAACTCCCAGATGGTATTATACCTCACGTCAGATGGCAGTTCTCTGGTGACACTGGTACAGCTTAGTCTGTTGACCCGAGATCGTCATAGAGCCTTGTGTGTCTCCCACTATGCTATGATTTCCACCCTACCACGGCTCTACTGAGTCGTGCAAACAAGTGGTTTTTGGGTACAGTCCCGATTCACATGGAGGCAATGAGCGATAGGAGGGGATTCGTCTCTCCCGGTATTGGGGGTTGATGTTGCGCTATGCACGACTGGCCATAACAGGAAATCCCTGGACAGGGTTACAGTGATATACTTGTAAGAGTTATCAGTAGTTTCACGAATGTTATGGACCTCACGTCGGCATGACTTATCGAGCTATTGGGGTCTGACGTTTACCACCCCTAGGCGAGATATGCGACATATCAGACGAACAGACCGGACTGTATGGTAAGTGTTACTGGTTGGATTCACAGGAGTGTGAGCGGGCTTGCTCGTCGATCTTCTGATCGCTCAATACCCGGGTGGCCGTTATGTTTGGCAGACCGCTTGCAGCTTGTGGGTGCTTGATATGATCATCATCTGCTGCCGACGTATTGACGAGTCTTCAGAGTCCTACACAGAAGTTTCCTGGCTCAAACGAAACGAAATAGGAGTGCATATAAGATATGTGCGGGACCAAGAGTAATGCGTGTATGTGATACCGTATTCCATTCTCGCGATGAATGTGTCGAATGGTTGTATGCGATATAACCTAGTTATTGAATCAAGGATTGATTCGATAAGCCGATACATTGGATATTAGTCGGTTATATGCGATATGACCGGATCGTTAAATCAAGTATTGATTTAATGATTTAATGCATAATTATATATTTGATATATTACTTTGCATTAACTAGTATTGGTTCACTTTAAATGGATTTTCTCACTTGAAGTTTGCACATTGTATATGTGATATATTTTTGTGCACTTGATTGTATCATGTTTGATGATACATGAATGTTTGTGTGTGATAAGCGATACTTATAGACGAACAAACCAAACTCTACGTAGATTGTCACAGATAAGCTCAGTAGGGTTTCAGGATGAGTTCGCTCGTCGGCCTCCCTTTCGCTCAATATCTGGGTAGCCGATACGTACAGCTAGTGCCACTGACGTGCTTGTGGTTAAACCAACTGCCAGCGTATTGACTAGTCTTTAGAGTCCCACACAGAGGTTTTCCCTAGTTCGGGTGTAACGTTGTAGAGGCCCTATGGTATTATGGAAAGGTTCGATCATATACGTGCAATTGTGCAAGGATCATGATCGGACGGATCATACTAGTGGGCTTTGGTTTATGTCGGATCCTAGTATTAGTTTGTTGGATTACTTTCGTCTCGTAGTTTTCGTATTTAGTCGGAATACGGATGCGGGTAAGAATATACAGATGAGGGGTATCCTTGTAATTCGTTAAAAGATAATTTTAGTTGATGTTATTGTTAGAGATATGTATGCCCTAGAGGCCATTACTGTACATGCGATGTATATTGTAGTGGATGCTTAGACATATATATGGAGGACATTCTTGCTCGACATGATAGTATGCTATCTGGTTTCTTCTTATCTTAACATGTACTCTGATAGCCTTTATGTTACATGTTGATAAAGCCCTTAGGATGAGTACTTGACTACCAGGACAATGATGCAGATCATACTAGTGGGGACAGTGTAGTCGCTAAGTTCATCCTTCAAATGTTCCTAGTCGCAGGTGTATCGAGACAGGGCATCGATATACCAGAGTAGACTAGCGTATGCTTCTTGACCTATGCAGATGAGCGATGGATGATCCCATATCCATTGATGTTTGACATCAGAGATAGTATACGGGTTCTCAGTGGAGACTGGGTACACTGGACGGACTCACTGAGAACTCCCAGATGGTATTATACCTCACGTCAGGTGGCAGTTCTCTGGTGACACTGGTACATGTTAGTCTATAGACCCGAAATCGTCATATAGTCTTGTGTGATTCCCACTGTGCTTTGATTTCCATCATACCACGTCAAAGAGGGCATGCAAAATGGTGGCTTTTGGGTACAGTCCCGAATCACATGGAGGCAATGAGCGATAGGAGGGGTTTCGACTCTGCCGGTATAGGGAGTTGATGTTGCGCTGTGTTCGATTAGCTATAACTGGAAATCCCTGGCCAGGGTTGCTGAGATTTACTGGTAAGTGTTATCAATAGTTTATCGAACTGTTATGGACCTCATATCAACACGACGTATCGGTTACTAGGGTCTGACGTTTACCACCACTAGACTGGACATATCAGACGAAGAGACCGGACTGTACGGGAGTGTTACTGATTGGATTCGCTGGAGAATGTACAGGCTTGCTTGTTGATCTTCTGATTGCTCAATACCTGGGTGGCTGTTACGTTTGTAAGTCCACGTTACCCGTCCCCGGTTCTTTGGGGTTGCGGAAATGGTGAAAAATGATTTTTCTTTGGGGTAAACATGGACTCAAAATACGGATCTTTGTGAAACAACTATCTAACAACCTAACTAGGAGTTTTACCTACTCGGTTAGGGGGTTATACCTTAACTTGAACTCCTTCTCTTTGACTCCCTATGGTGGTCGGATGGTTCTCTCTTCGTCGTCTCCTTGTGCCGAACATGGATCCGCCTGAAAGCTTCTACCTTTGGCTCCAACCTCAATCTAGAGGAAACTAGAACACTTGGTTTTCTAGACCTTGTCTACTAGGATGAGTAGAGAAGTGTTTTGGGCTTTATCTCTAAGGAAATGGTTCTCAACTCATGAGAGGGAGTTTCCATGAGCTAGAGAGAGAGCAAGAGGAAGAGGGAGAGCTTGCGGATGAGAGAGAATGAGAATGATAGAATGAGTAAGCCTTTTTCCACCCATGCTCCCATAATGCAAAAATAATCATAACAAATAATAATAATTGAGTATTATGTGATTGTTGTTATCATATCAAATGGCAATATCATTTCATGCATTAAATGCAATTTGTGAACAAGCAAGCAAGCAAAGGTCAATGCCAAGAAATGATAGCCATTATCATGATGATGGTCAACAAGTCCAACCTAGTCAACCGGTCAACTAAGTCAACAAAGTCAACCTTTCAACCCAACCATGGAACAATAATACTTAATTAATATTATCATTAGTCATATTTCTTATTCTCATTAGTGTTTAGCAAAAGTCAACAGTCAACAACCCTAATGAGAATCCTCCGTGCATACACACCCGCATCCGCGTTCCGAGGAACACGAATACAAACGAGATAAAACCAATTCCAAAACGTACACTAGGATCTGGCTTAAACCAAAGCCCGCTAGTGATAACTGCCCGGACACTAAACGTGCACAAGTGCACGGATGTGACCGAACCCTGTCGCAACACCATGCGACCTCTTCTCTTTTTGCCTAAAAGCGAATAGCTTTCTGTGTGGGACTCTAAAGATTCGACACTACGCTGGCAGTAGGTTTAACCACAGACCGCAAGCGGCACTAGCTGTGCGTAACAGCCCCCAGGAAGATGCCGATAAGAAGACTGACGAGGTGAAACCCATCTGAACTCCTACTGAGCCTGAATGTGACAATCTGCGTACAGTCAGGTCTGTTCTTCTGAGAATATCGCATGGAGGGCCTAGGGGCGGTAAACGTCAGTCCCCTAATAGTGGTACAAATCGTGTCGGAGTGTAGCCCAGAACACCCTGAGATAACACTGGAAACCTACCAGTATATCTCTCTTTCCCTGGCCAGGGACTTTGTGTAATGGCTCTCCTAGACACAGCGCGATATCAACCCCCAATACCGGGAGAGACGAATCCTGTCTAACCGTCACGACCTCCAAGTGCTTCGGTACTGCACCCAACTACTACCTGTTTGCACGACTCCTTTGAGCCGTGGTAGGGTAGTAATCAAAGTACAGTGGGAACACACTCGAGACGAAGTGACAGTGTCAAGTCAGCGGACTAAGCTGTAATCATGTCACCTCGGAACTGATAACTGACGATAGGTATAGTACCAAACAACAGTTCCCGACGAGTCCTGTCCAGTATACTCGTAACCCAACGAGCACCCGCATACTATCTCAAGTACGTCGTACTGACGACTGTGGGACAGACCATCTCCCCTGCTGGGATGAGAAGCGCATACGCTAGTCTACTCCGGAGTATCGATGCCCTGTCTCGATAGTCCTACGACTAGGGACCTGCATAAGGATGTGCTTGTGGATTACCCAGCCCCCACGAGTGTGACTGCCATCACAACGCTGTTAACCAAGCAAAGATCCTAAGGGCTCCACTAATGTGTATAGGCGATATGTTAAAAGAAACACATGTACACACATTGAAGTAGAGACAAACTAAGTAGCATACTACTATTTTGAGCAAGATTGTCTATACAATGGTGAATATCCCAAGCTTCCATTAAGTAATATACAAACTAGTATGATACAGTAATGTCCACTAGGGCATATACATTAACAACGTTTAGCTGACCGCTTGCAGCTTGTGGGTGTTTGATATGATCATCACGTACTGCCGGCGTATTGACGATTCTTTAGAGTCCTACACAGAGGTTTCCTAGCTCAGACAAAACGTAGTAGGAGCACATATGTGATATATGCGGGACCGAGAATAATACGTGTATGTGATACCGTATTAGATTCTCGCGATATGTGATATCGGCCGGGTATATGTGATATAGCCGGGTCATCGGATCATGTGTTGATTCGATGAACTGATACAGATTATATTAGTCGGTTATTTGTGAAATAGCCGGATTATCGGATCAAGTGTTGATTCCATAATTTAATGTATAATTATATATTTGATATATTATATTACATTAACTAATATATGCTCACTTAAAGATTCTTTTTCTCACATGGATAATACATTGATATATACACTAATACAAATAAGGGTTGCCCCTACGGATTTATCGGTAGGGGCAAACCACTGCCCCTACGGAGATGTGCGTAGGGGCGAAAAAAGACCCCGTAGGTGCAAAGGCCGCAGGTGCAAGTTGAAGCCCTGAACTTGCCCCTACGGGCAAAATCTTGCCCCTACGGAGTTCTGTGTAGGGCCGGTTTCACCTACGGAGTAGGCCGTAGGGTAAAAAAAGTTATATTATTTACGGTTTTTTTAAATATATTAACTGTACCTACGGAGATAGCCGTAGGGCCACGTACTATCCACTACGGATATCTACGTAGGTACTTATCCGTAGGGGCAAAATATCAGAAATCCTGATATTTTGCCCCTACGGATAACTCCGTAGGGGCTAAACAATGGCCCCTACGGACATATCCGTAGGGGCACTCTCAACCCTCCTGGTACTGAGATCAGGGGGGAAATATCAGTTACTACTGATATTTTGCCCCTACGGATATAGCCGTAGGGGCAACTTGTGTACCTACGGATTAATCCATAGGTACATATGATCTTTTTTTTAAAAAAAAAAGGGCAGCCTGATTTTTTCTCGCCCTGTGCACAATAATATATACATGAATCAAATATAAAATTAATCATCACACAACATATATCGCAGTATTCATAATCACATCTCACGCATATAATATACAAAAGAAACCAAAAAACTGAATATGATATAAATATAAACCAATATCAATATCGTCCAAAATGTTTCAAAATGTAGTATAATATGTATCATATAAATAAATACATGTTTCAAAAAATAAGAATCAAAAAGCTACCCTAGCTCGGTCCAGCTCCACCACTGATAAACGCTAGAATCTGGCGCGCCTGCTCCTCGGTCAATAAACCATGCAATTCGGCGCGTGCAGGAGTCTGAGCGGCCTGTGGAGCTGGCGATGTGGTCTGCGCAGCCGCCGTCGAGGTAGTAGCTTGCAGAACCGCGGCTGCGGGAGTCTGAGCGGGCGGTGGAGCTATAGGAGCTGTCTGCGGAACCGCAGCCGATGTAGTAGCTTGCGAAGCCGCAGCCGAAGGAGATGCATGTGGAGGCTCGGCCGATGTATCCCGTCGCGTCTGGACCTAATGTGTATAATAAGCGTGTAATAAGAGTGTAATAACTGTGTATTATTCGAAATCTTATCATTATCAAGTTATTTCGAAACCCCATTTGGATATCTAGTTTGGAAAACCGTGGTTTATTTTAATTAGATATGTATGTATGATTAATCAAACCTAAGTCTACAACCAAATAAGCTCAGGCTACGTACTAATATTGGATATGTTGATATCTATAATATGACATGATATTTTACTATTAAGTAGTATACATACCAGCATCTCCTTCAACTCCTGAATGGTAGACTTCAAGCTCTCCAGTTTCTGCTGGACACGTCGCTCACTGGAGACGGAGGAAGTAACCGCCGGGGTAGAGTCCAACCTCATATGGGCCCTGCTAGGGTCCAGTCCTCGGCCTCTCTCCCAACCTCCGTGGTACCGTCCGTGTGCGGCGTCCAGGACTGGGGTCAGCTGCCTCGGATCGCTCTGTCCGTTAAAATCGATCCCCGAGGCCTCGGCCTGCTCAACCACCCGCTCCTACACCCATATTAAGCAGTAAAGTATAAGTATAAAATTTTAATTTGAACCTTCCAAAACTAAAATTTCAAATATGGGTTGAATAAAAATTAACACTTACGCAATACTCCTGGGTAGCGACGTCGGGATATCGAAGCTCGCCCGTGGCGGGATCTGTCGAGGTGCCGTGGACGTCAAGATATGCGGACAGCACGCTCGGTGTACCACCTTGCGCCAGGGTCTGAGCTATCTGCAATATTAGAAAATAACTCTTAATATGATATATATTAGAAAATAACTCTTAATATTGCATTATATCACAAATGAAAATATATATTAATACCCGAGCCTGATCCAAGAAGAGGGCGAATCAGCGCCGGTGCTTCTCGCCCCACTGAACGTGAAGTGGATAGTTCTTCACGAGCCGGCTCTCATCCCCCATATACCGGCCGGACCTCTCGGCATGAGGACCGGTATAGCGATAATCAAGGGTAAAAATGAGGGGGAATGCTTCCTTCCCCCTAGCAACTGTCAGAACATTATATTTAGCACATACTGGTCTATAAAATTGACAAGAAATACCAAAATCAACAAATTCAAAGCCTTACCTACAGAGATAGCAGATGTTCTCCTCTGGTATCTGCATGTATCAAAATTTGAATAATATTAATTAATTTCAGTACATACATATTAACAAGATAAACTCGTATATAGCGCTGCTTACACATAAGACAGGGAGTGAACAAGCTCTTGTAGATCATCAGGCGCAAATCTAATCTCATCAAGCAGCACATGATAATGAGTTGGACGCGTGGTGCCCTATTTCTCATAAGTGCATGTTGCGTGAAAAAATATTGTGTTAATTCCAAACTAAATACAAATATAACAAACTTATCAATTATATAGTATTCAATTTGATTTCAAACAAATACCAAATAAGAATTTATTGTACAGGTCCACGACTTACAATCATTCCTGCATGCGAGCACATATAAAAATCATAGTTTCTAGGATGACAAATTTTATTGTCAACTACTGTCACCACCTACAACTAGACAATAATAAAAATTAATATCTAAGTAAGACCAAAAGGAATGTGTGTATATTTATGATATATCATTCTAAATCAATATACATGCACTATATGATATAGAAACATACCTGGAGGAGCGGGAGTGGCCTCTGTCCCTAATATGGACGCATCACCAACAACTAGATAATCAAACAATGACAATATAAGTAATTTTGACATAAACAGGCATGAATATCTATAATATTACATTCAAAATGGATATTAGAGAGCGCACCTGCAGTGAGAAGTGGTAAAAGTATCACCCAACAAGGGTGTAATTTACAGAATCAGTTGAAACTCTTGAAAGTCATAGATGAACCTGACCTGCACAAATCTGATGTATAATTTCCATTGGACACTAAGAAGTCTCTAAAAGGAAAAGCCAATGTGAAAGCCATCATTAGTTCATATCAGAAGATTGATGCTGAAACAGAGAACAAGGAATGTCAATTTCTTCTTCTTCTGCCATATTACCGTCTTCTCCTTCTTCTTCTGCCACATTACTGTCTTCACCTTCTTATTATGTGCGCGTGCAAATTCAATGAAAGCAGAAACTCCAGTGACAAACTTAGGTTGCATACGTTGTTGCCAATTCACATACATCCAGTCCTTAACCCTGACGTACTCATGGGCCATGTTAGACTGTATCATATAAATTGTAGGTTATGATGACTATATTGAGAAATCTAAGAACGAGATGGTTACTGACAAAGGAGAAAATCCGTGTATATGCTTTGTGTGTGCGTTTGTCGTTGAAAAGAATAAATTATCGATAATTAAAGTTAGATTTGAGGATACCCATGTATGAGTTGTATTCTATATATGTGTGTTTCAATTTATGATTTCGCTTAAGTGTAGGGTTGTTTTTACTTAAATGCATACATACGCACATATCACATAAACACATGCATACATATCACATGTCACATATGTTCTCCGCCGAAAGACCGGACCGGGACGTTAGGACGTCCGGGCCTGAATTTCGGGGCAGATACTATTTGGTTCTATCCGTCCACCTATCCGAAGATGCCAAGTTGATATATGGCACCGTATATCGAAGGTTTAAACGGATCTTCCCTGCAGGCGCAAGCCCCTGCAGTTAATTACGCTACCGCATAGCGGTAACAACTTTCTCCTCTCCAGATGGTCACTTTGTGTCGTGGGTGTTTGTTTTGTTTTTGGTTGCCCGTGGATTGTATACGGAGACTAATTTATGCTGTCGCTCGTATGGCGTGTATTAGTCCAAATCCGTATTATCTTAGATTTGGGTTTGTGTTGGGTTTAAGGATCGTTAATCTCATTTGAGACTGAGATCAACTTAAATGTTTGTTAAGGATACGTTAGTCTAATTTTAGACTAAGATCAACTTTGTATAGTTCTATGTCACGACGAACATCGAACGTATGTTAACCGATAGAAATTAACTGCTGTCGTGTGACACTTATGCAATTTTCAGGTACCGGCTAAGTGGACTGCCTGAAGAAATTATATATATGGGGATTGTGATGGCTGCTGGCAAGGGATCAAAGAAGGGGCTCATTTAAAAGATGACCCGCAGCTAATGGCGCGATTCTTCTAGCTTTACCTTCTCTATCTTTTGGTTTCTTTTGTTGTTTTTCATCGTTTTCCTTTTTGGTTATTTATGCACTTAAGTATAGATCCTTCTTCCTCTCTATCTTATTTCATTTAAATATTTTAATGAACTATTTAAAGGAAGCCCATTTTGGGAATAAATTATGGTTGAGAGAGGTAAACCACTGGTTTTAAAAATTTCGGAAAGTTTTGTTATTGGAGCAAAAAAAAATCCTTTTATATTTTGTATTTTTTTTTGAAATAGAGAAAGAGAACATCTCATACCTATGAGTTCTAATAACTTGTACATTAACTTTTCCTTTTGTACATGTCCAAAGTTCGAGTGAAGATGTAGCTCTAACATGAAACCATTTGATTCGTGTCTCGATAATTATGTCCTCCACAACCTTTGGTATGGTCGGCTTCCAAGTTAATGCGACAAGCACTTAAAGAAGTATCACCATCTACTATATATCAAAAAATGTAGCAAACTAGGACTAGAACTCATTTAACATTATCAACTAGTGAGATTTCAATGTCGAAAACTCCCTAAAGAGGAAAATTACTAAAAGGAAAAGACTCTTTGAACAAAACGCATCCACTAGCAATAAAAGAGATTGTATCATGCTTTAGTACCAACACACAAGCACCTACATCTTGCTATGATCATAACAACATCATGATGATTTGTCAATTGCTTTGCTCATATTATGAAATTATGAACACCAAAACTCTAATCAAATCTCCATCTCAATAATTAAGCTAACAACGGGAAAAATAATAACCAAAAAGAGAAGAGAGTCTTAATTTGCATGCCCAAAGTTTCATGATAAACAGAGACCAGGAGAAAAGGAGAGAGAGGAGAGAAAATATCACAAGCAATGAAAAAGTTGAGAAGGTGTTGAACATCATCTTTGTAACTTGTAATATGTGGCCATTTGTCATCGATATCTAAGCTTTTCTTTATCAATGTAGAATCATTTAGTTTAGAAGAAGATTCAAAATTAATATACTTTAAGAAGTTTTACCACCGGCTATTCGTCTAACGTCCAGTCTTTGGTGTCACACCAAATTCTTGAATCAATATGATCCCGAGACTCGATCAAGATGCTCTGGACTAAAAAATTCAAAGGAATTGCTATTTGAATTATGCTAATTTGGAACACGTTTGTATGATTGAATCTAAGAAACAAATATATTTCCAAATTATATCAAGCATTGTTTTATCAAAAATAATTTTATCACATACCTAGCTATGTGCTGAAGTAGGCTATATATCTCTACAGAGAAAAAAATTTATAACCAACATGCCACGAATATTGAGATTGTAAATATTTATATATATATATATATATAGACATTTGAATCTAGACAAATAGAAAACAAAATTTATTGCTCCCTTGTCTCTTATCAAAATCATTAGAAATGTTCATTTTTAGGGGGCTCAAAATTTCCTTCACAAGCTTTAAAAGAAACCTAGAAAAATTCTCACCCCCTGCCGCAACCCCCACCCCAACCCTAACCGTAACCCCAACCCCAACCCCAACCCCCTGCCGAACCCCAGCCCCAACCGCAACCCCATCCCCATCCCCAACCGCAACCCCAACCCCAGCCCCAACCGCAACCCTAATGCTAACTCTAACGAATGCCTCATCGGTACCCAAACCATGAACCTTAGCCCTAAAATAATCAAAAATCTGTTTAATTTAATATTTCCTAACATGTGCAGTGGAGGCGTCGACGATCGATCGGAGGCGACGACGAAAGGTTGCGACGATGAGATCGGAGATGAGGAAGAACCAGACGGTGGCGACGACGAATCGGCCTGCGCTGGCGACGAAGAGAACGACGACGAAACACAGGCGATCGGCGGGAATGAGGGTTTGGGGATTTTGGGTTCGCGGGGGATGCAAAAAAAATTTTTAGGTAATGAGCGTAGGGATCGATCCGTGCCTTTTTAATTAAATCTCTACTTAGATGCCCCTATGGATAAGTCCGTAGGTACTTGGTTTGCGTCTCCGTAGGGGCAAACAATAATTTACGATTTAATATTTTTTAAATTAATATGTAAGGACCGTAGGGGCAACCTTTTAGCCCTACGGACTAATCCGTAGGGCCAAACTAAATCTGCCCCTACGGATTTCGGTATCCGTAGGGGCAACCCCCTATTTTAGTAGTGATATGTGATAAATGTTAATTGTATTATTTTATTTTGTTACAAAATATATTATATATGTGATATATAATATTGTAACATGTTAGGGTTACAAATGCAACATGTTGTGTGGAGTTTAAACATGGTTAGGGTTTGGATTAGTGTTAAGCTTTCATGAAGCTTCTTGAAGCTTTGATTTTGACCATTGATATTTTGTGTAGATATTTCTTAACCCAACCCAAACCCTTTACCCTAGTTTATTCTCTACACGGGTTAAGCCATTATTCTTAACCCATGGTTGATTTGTTACCACAACAATTTGATTTTCATTATTCATCACAAAAGGTTTTGCTCCATCTTCTTTTTCTTTCTTCATGAAGAAAATCATCACTACCTCTTTCTTTGGTGATGAAAAAAAGTGAGAAATTGAAAACAAAAGAGAGCTAAATTCCTACTTCATCATCCTCATCTATTCTAGCCATTTAGATTAGGGTGTTTGTTTTGCTAATACTTGATTATTGAAGCATGAGCTTGGGTTTGAGATTCTTTAAGGTAGATCATCTTAGTTGTTGAAGATTGGAAGCAAGCTTACTTCTTTCTCTTCATGGAGCCTCTCTAGAGTCCGGGTACATGATGATCGCGGCGAAGGGACCTCAACACGGAGCTTATGAAGCGAAGGAACGGACTACAAAGGTTGTAATCCCAAACTCTTAGAAGTAAAGTTGTTTACTTATTTTGTTAACCCTATGTCTCTACTTAAGATCTTGGTTAGGGTTTGTTTAGCACTCCAAAAATTTTAAAGTAGCATGATTAATACTTGCCAAAACCTTGCTATGGTGCTATACAACCCAATAGTGGTATCAGAGTCAAGCTAGAGCATTAGGCGTTGTCTAGACGAAGTTTAAAGTCCGATCGAACTCAGAAACCCCGAAACAACCACTTCTCTGGAAATTTTTTCAAAAGTTGAAACTTTTCATATTAAAAATACTGAGAAAATCATGCAGAGAATTCTAAGAATTACTGTGAAGTACGAAGCCATAACTCGCTCAAGTGACCGCGGAACCTCGGCCAAACCATGCTTTTGGTGGCGGTTCCACGGCCAACTTTAGGAGTTATGGGCTAATACTTCATGGCTTTATTCTTGGGTATTTTTTTATGCTTCTGGGAATATTTAATTATACTCAAATGTTGAGCTTTCTGAGAAATATTGGGAACTCGTTGATTCGATCGAAAATTTTAACTTCGTTTAAGTTTTTCCGGGTAATTTAGAACGTGTTAAAAGGTTCGAACGGATATCAATAACTATCTTTTTCCCGTGTTGGAAAACTTTCAAGTGTTGGATTTTTCCTGAGTTTAAAACCTTCGGGAAATCAGGCAAGCGTATCTGTTGACCTTCTAGAAGAACGTAACCCTAACTCGATTATGTGACCATCAAAACCACCACTGAACCCTAGGGTTTGTGGTAGTTTAGCGTTGCCACATGTGAGGCGTTGGTTTGACTCTTCTACGGCTGGTTCATTGGGGCTGTGACATGTTCTGGGATTTTTGAACTTCGCTCAAGTTGTGAGCTATTTTGGAAATCTTAGGTGTTTATTTATTCGATCGGAAAGTTTATCATTGTCTAATTATTTGGAATGTGATACAATATGTGGAATTCATATAGTTAGGCATGAAATGCGAAGTATGTGATATTTCGGATTTAAGATGTCTAAAGTGATTGTGGATTTCAAATGTTGTAGTTTTACACTTTCTTTTCTGTGACCGTAAGCGTAGTATGTGGTGTATCGCCGGCTTTGTTGCTATACATCAACGACAATCGGGATACGCATACTTTCTTACGTTGATGATATGAGATATTATGTGTTGCTGTGATATGTTATATAGGATCGTCGTTTTCTGAATAGCCGGGGGTATTATGTGAGATGAGGGTTTTTATTTTCATTCATGTAAAATTCAATTGTAAGTAATATTCTTTTATTGGGGCACTTCCGGGTTGAGGATGATATCACCACTGTATATTATTTACTTTTCCGCATTAGGATAGACCCAAGGCGGGGAGCACAAGTAACCGGGTTCTACGGTCCAGTGGGAGACCATCTCGAGGAGTCGAGACTGGGTCTCCTAACTCTAGAACTGGCTGGGTTACTTGCCGCTCTCGCAGGGGTCTAGGGATGTGGGTTTGGCTATTCATCGCGACCGTGGAATCCGTGTTTTATACTGGCTTAACTTAAAACACGGAATTCCTAGAATATTCAATATTTCATATGTGTTTCTTCTGCTACAATGTTCTGTGATGAGATCATATTACTGCCTGAGACGAATGTTTATATTATATATATGAGATATATGTTATATTGCAGATTTCGTTTCAAATGTGATGCTTGTGAAGCATAATAAAATGGGACTTCATTAATGAGATTAATGAAATAAAAGAAACCAAAAGATGTTGTAGAAATTTGTTTAAAAACTGGTAGCTCTAGTTCTTGCTTTGCATAGCGTTATTCCTTGTAGAATATCCAGCACCTTATTCGATAAGGAAAGAGCCGAGATCCCTTCGGTGTGAGTGACCTCTTTAGCGAAACTAGCAGATGCAATAAACACGGTTTTTCTATTGATTGCTTTTATAGTTTTTTGTTTTGCAAAGTGGTATTTGTTGTAAGTCGATGTACAACACCCCACGACTTGCGGGTAGGCGGAATAATGAAAAACGATCTTGTTTTAGGCGTAAACATCGACTAAACGAGAATCTTTGCTAAACTTTAACTAACAAGAAACCATAGAAGAGTTAACTACTATGATAAGTGATTATACCTAAAGAACCGTGTCCTTCGACTTTCCGTTCTCCATGTCCTCTCCGGCCTTTTCTATGTAGTAGATGATCCACCCGAGAGCTTTACTTCAAGCCTCACCTCTAACTTGAGGTAACTAGGTTTCTTAAATCGCTAATCTAAGTAACCTAGGTGATATAGAGAATGGTTAAGGATTACGTAGTCTATTCCAATCCTTGGTCTCAACACATGAGAGGGGAGGATTAGGGTTTGAAGAGGGAGAGCTTGAGGAGAGAGAAAGTGAGCAAGAGAATGAGATGAGATAATGATCTATCATAATATATATCAAGCATTATTATTTATCCAATAAAAGAAAATAAAGGATTTACAACCATGCTTCATAAATACAAATGGGTGATTCAACTCCATGAGTCATTAAGCATTTATGATGCATTAATGACATGGATGAATCACACAAATGAATCACCAATCTCATTTAATGCATATGCCACCTTAACCCTCAAGTCACCATCTTCTAGAAGCTTCTCGCGTAATTACGAGAACGCCCCTCATATCCGTGAAAACACGGAAAAACTTTAGACTGTATAAATCCAATAACCGGATACTAGAAACTAGCTTAAACCAAAGCCGGCTAGTAAAAACTGTCCGGATGTCGTACGTGCGTAAACACACGTATGCGTCCGAACCCTTATCGTAAAACCATACGAACACTATATCGTTTCGCCTGGAGTCGGGAAACTCTCTGTGTGGGACTCTAGAGACTCGACTACTACGCTGGCAGTGGGTTTAACCACAGACCGCAAGTGGCACTAACTGTACATAACGGTCCCCAGGTAGATGTCGATAAGAAGGCCGATGAAGAAACCCATCCGAACTCCTACTGAGTCTGATGTTACAATCTCCATACAGTCCGGTCTGTTCGTCTAAGACTATCGCATATCGGGCCTAGGGGGCGGCAAACATCAGTCCCCTAATAGCGGTATAAGTCATGTCGGAGTGAAGCCCATTACACCCTGAGAAACTACTGGAACATACCTGCAAATCTCGCTTGCCCTGGCCAGGTACTTTGCGTAATGGCTCTCTGACACAGCGCGATATCAACTCCCAATATCGGGAGAGACGAATCCTGTCTAACCGCCACTGCCTCCAAGTGCTCGGGACTGCACCCAACTGCTACCTGTTTGCACGACTCCTTTGAGCCGTGGTAGGGTAGCAATCTAAGAACAGTGGGACACACTCGAGGCGAAGTAGCAGTGTCAAGTCTGCGGACTATGCTGTACTCATGTCACCTGGGAACTGTTAACTGACGACTGGTATGAAACCAACCAACAGTTCCATGTGAGTCCTGTCCGGTGTACCCGTAACCTAACGAGCACCTGTATACTATCTCCAGTACGACGTACTGACGGCTGTGGGACAGACCATCTCCCCAACTGGGATGAGAAGCGTACACACTAGTCTACTCCGGAGTATCGATGCCCTGTCTCGATAATCCTACGACTAGGGACCTGAATAAGGATGTGCTTGTAGACTACCCAGCCCCCACTAGTGTGACTGCCATCACAACGCTGGTAGTCAAGCAAGATCCTAAGAGCTCTATCATTACGTATACTTACATATTCAGATAGAAAAACCAAGTAGCATACTACCATGTTTAGCAAGACTGTTATATACATGTGAATATCCCAAGCTTCCATTAAGTAATATACAAACTAGTATGATACAATAATGGCCCCTAGGGAATATACACTAACAATCTTCCACTTGCACTAGGGCCATGTACTGGCATATCGAAGACCGATGATCTCGAGTAGCCTCTCGAACTGAATCTGAGGTAGGGCCTTCGTGAATGGATCAGCAATGTTCTCTTCAGTAGGAACTCTCCGAACCTCGATCTCCCGACGATCAATGATCTCCCTGATCAGGAGATACCGCCTTAAGATGTGTCTGGACTTCAGATGGGACCTTGGTTCCTTCTCTAAAGCTATAGCTCCGTTGTTGTCGCAATACAAAGGTATTAGATCAATAATGGTAGGAACCACCTGAAGTTCTATTAGGAACTTCTTCATCCAGACCGCTTCTTTTGCGGCATCGCAAGCAGGTATATACTCCGCTTCCATCGTCGAGTCAGCAACGGTGTCCTGCTTGGAGCTCTTCCAGCACACCGCCCCTTCATTAAGGGTAAATACATATCCTGATATGGACTTGGAATTGTCCTTATCACTTTGGAAGCCGGAATCAGCATAGGCCTCCATCTTGAGGTCTTTTCCGCCGTAAACCAAGAACATCTCCTTTGTCCTCCTCAAGTACTTGAGAATGTTTTTTACTGCTATCCAGTGCTTCACCCCTGGGTCTGACTGATACCGGCTCACCACGCTCAGTGCGTAAGCTACATCTGGTCTGGTGCACAACATCGCTTACATTATAGAGCCTACCGAAGAAGCGTAGGGTATAATTGACATGCGTTCCCTTTCTAAATCATTCTTGGGAGACATCTCTTTGTATAGGGTGATTCCGTGACAAGCCGGAAGATTACCGCGCTTCGAATCTTCCATACTGAATCTTTTCAGTACATTGTCGATATACCTGGATTGCAAAAGTCCCAACATCCTCTTGGATCTATCACGATAGATCCGGATCCTCATAATGTAAGAGGCATCACCCAGGTCTTTCATGGAGAACCTGTGTGACAAGAATCCTTTGACAAATTGTAGCATAGGAATGTCATTTCCTATTAATAGAATGTCATCCACGTACAAGACGAGGAATACAACATTTCTTGCTACAAATTTACTATATATACATGGTTCATCTGGATTTTTGATAAAGTCATATTCGTTGACCATTTCATCAAAACAGATGTTCCAAATCCGCGATGCTTGCATTAATCCATAAATGGATTTAAGCAACTTGCATACTTTCTCGCTGCTCCCACTCTGATTGAAACCCTCTGGCTGATCCATATAGACGCATTCTTCTAAATTACCATTCAGAAAAGCCGTCTTTACGTCCATCTGCCAGATTTCATAATCATGGAAGGCAGCAATAGCAAGAAGGACCCGAATGGATTTGAGCTAGCCACTGGAGAAAAAGTTTCGTCATAGTCCAAACCAGGTCTTTGAAGAAAACCCTTTGCAACAAGTCTAGCCTTATAGCTTTCCACCTGTCCATCTGCACCAATCTTTTTCTTGAAGATCCAATTGCATCCTATGGGTTTTACCCCATCTGGAGCAAAGTCCAAAGTCCATACTTTGTTGGAGTACATGGAATCCATTTCGGTCCACATTGCATCTAGCCATCGTACCGAGTCGCCGCTCTGGATGACCTGCTGGAAGCTAGTGGGTTCATCATCATCTATGATGCAATCCTCTCTATCCCCATCTATGAGAAAACCGTAGTATCTCTCAGGCGGATGAGATGGCCTACTACTCCTACGGAGGGGTGCGGGAATGTCCTGTTCTTCTTGAACTACTTGTTCTACCAAACTTTCAGTATTAGTTTGTGGTTCTGGAATTTCTTCTAGTTCTATTTCGCTCCCACTTGTTTCTTTTTCTAAAAACTGATGTTCTAGAAAATGGGCATTATGAGAAACAAATACCTTTTGTTCCTCTGCGTAATAGAATAGATATCCCCAGGAGTTCTTTGGATATCGCACAAACTTACACTTTACTGATCGTGCCTCGAGCTTGTCCATATGCTGCTTTTTAACAAAAGCTGTACATCCCCAAATTTTTATATACTGTAGATGGGGTTTCTTCCCGCTCCACATCTGATATGGCGTGGTAGGCACAGTCTTGGTAGGAACCATGTTCAAAAGATATGCCGCTGATTCTAGCGCATGACCCCAAAAAGATCGCGGTAACTCAGCATTACTCATCATGGAACGTACCATATCCAATAGGGTTCGATTCCGTCTCTCCGATACACCGTTATGCTGTGGAGTGTATGGAGGAGTAAGCTGAGAGAGAATTCCTTTCTCTTTTAGGTAACCTAGGAATTCGGCACTCAAGTATTCACCACCTCGATCAGATCTTAGTGTCTTGATACTTTTCCCGGTTTGGTTTTCTACTTCATTCTTATACTCTTGGAATTTCTCAAAAGCCTCGGATTTATGTTTCATCAGATAAATGAATCCGTACCTTGAGTAATCATCCGTAAAAGTAATGAAATAGGAAAAACCACCTCTTGCATGTGTAGACATTGGACCACGTACATCGCTGTGTATGAGTCCTAAGAGCTCGCTCGCTCTTACTCCATGTCCAGTAAATGGAGTCTTTGTCATCTTTCCTTTGAGACAAGATTGACAAGTGGCATAAGTTTGATATTCGAACGAGTCCAAATATCCTTCTCTATTTAACTTAGTCAACCTTCTCTCATTGATGTGACCCAGTCTACAATGCCATAAGAAAGCTTTATTTAAATTTGGAGACTTTCTTTTTAGTGTGTTCTGGACATTGAAAATTTGGAGTTGGTTTAACACATATATACCGTTATCCAGTGTACCGGACCCAATCAAACCATGATTAAGGTGGATGTTAACAACATCACTTACAAACGTGAAATCATAACCTTTATTTGATAACAAGGAAACAGATATGATATTACACGTTAAGCTGGGTACACAAAAACAGTTATGTAAAACCAAAATGTGTCCACTCGTCAATCCATGGTGATAATCCCCTACGGACACAGCTCCCACGCTTGCTCCGTTAGCAACCATCAGGGTCATATCACCATCCTTCAGAACTCTACGGTTTCTCAGTGCCTGCAATGAATTGAAAATATGAGATCCTGATCCGGTATCCATTACCCAGGAAGTAGAGTTGATTGACAGACAATTCTCAATTACAAACACACCTGAAGTCGAATCCATAGCTTGCTTCGGTTCCTGGTTCTTGGCGTTCCATGCCTTGCAATCCTTTTTCCAGTGCCCTTTCCTGTGATAATGGAAGCACTCATCCTGGGCCACTACCGGTACCGCAAACTTTTTCTTTCCCTTCCCTCCCACTTTACTTACACCTCCTCTAGGTTTTGTGGCGGCCTACTTTTTCCTTCCTTTGGCCCTAGCCTTGGACCCGGAAGAAGAAGCACCGCTAATAAACATAGCGGGTGTTTCCTTTGCCTTCTGCAAGGTGTCCTCTGCACTCCTCAACATGTTAAGGAGTTCCGGAAGTTCAACTTCTTTTCTTTGAATGTTGAAGTTCAGAATAAACTGGGAGTAGGTGGAAGGAAGGGACTAGAGAATAAGGTCTGTATAGAGCTCATTATCCAAAGTCATCCCTAGGTCTGCGAGCTCTTCTATGTAGCCAATCATCATTAGGACATGTTCTCCTACCGATGATCCGACAGCCAACCTCGCTCGAAACAAGTTCTTAGAGGTCTCGTATCTTGCTATACGAGATTGCTCTCCATAAAGTTCCTTTGTATGGAGAAATATGGCACCTAGTTCCATATCCTCGTGCCTCCTCTGATGTTCGTTGTTCATCGAGGCAAGCACGATGCACTTGGCTTTCGCGCAATCATACTCCCAGGTTTTGCGGATTTCCTTATCCGCATTACTGGATTTGGGACCTGGGACTGCAGGTGCCTTTGCGGTGAGGACGTACCCCAATTTTTCATAGGTCAAAGCCATTTTGACATTCCGCAGCCAATCTTTATAGTTTGGCCCTGTCAGTATATTTTTCTCTAAAAGTAACTTAAGTCCAGTCATTTTCAGGGTCGCTGCAATTAGGAGAGAGAGAAGAAAATTCTTTAGCATGATGCTCTTGCAAGTTTAGAGTGGTTTTTAATTTATCTAAACCGGATGGCTCCCACTATTTCTCGAATCCTTCCTCAAACCATAAAAGAAGAATTAGCCAGGACTATTCTCATTGTACAATACTTACTTAACCGTTCAGCCAGGCTGGTGTCGGTACTTCGAGGGAGGTTTTCCAACGCTTTCGCGAAGTTCCTTAATTAAATAACTTCTTTTCTCTAGGGGCGTAACACCGCTGACACCTTTCTTGACACCTACTTGGTTTATAGCATTGATCGTTTAGTGACGAATATCCTGATGAGTAGCATATACTCACAGTAGGATCGGGATCCAAATATCATCGTATGATAATGTTGAAGGAATCCTACCAACATTCATCAAACTCCAAATGGTATGCAACTCTTTGAAAATTTCAGTTTCTTTAGAAATTCCCGATATGTATTTTTGCCCCATGCTCTTATGACCTTGGCGTTAGGTCAAAATGTCATAAGTCACATGTCAAGTTCTACCCATCATTATCTTGTTAATTTGAACCCATCCGTACATATCCTTGACGTTCGGCCAAAATGATAATACGACTGTCCCAAACTAACTCATCTATCTATGCGACAAATGAATACCCAGCAGCTACCAAACACTATGCCTTGGCGTTAGGTCAAAATACACAGCTTGAATACTACTGAATACCCAAATGAAATGACGGAGGGCTACGATTGGTTTTGGCGAAACCGTGAACGTAGTGAACTTGATATGACCGAAGGAACCTGATAGCTTTTAAAAGTTGTGGTTAAAGCTCCGCAATTAAAAAATATCATCTGTTTTAAAATAACCGAGTGGTTTATTTTAAATTTTTCCAACGATTCATCTTTTGGTTTATTTTCTTTGCATTATAAATAATGCGTCCCATCATTAACCTATCATTGCAGAAAACAACGAAAATACAACGTCCTCTTGTGCCATCCGCATTCGCCACTGGGTCCCGTCATCACCCGTTAGGTTACTTAACTAACGGCAGAGCGGGGGCTAGGCTAGCGCGGGTGTAAAACATAAGTGACGTCTAAATAGCTATCATATATAGATATTGTACATTCGTCAGACGCAATAATAGGCATTCCAGATCTCATATGAACTTTATTGGATTTGCAAGCAATCCGCGTTTGTTTAGTGCCTGCAACAAAATACGGATTACACAGTTGTGATGAATAGCCATTACCCCACCCTAGACCCCTACGGGTACGACAAACTACCCGCCAAATATCCGAAGTGAAGCGGTCTCCCTCAACAAAGTGAGTAGGCCACTAAACACTTCAAAGTACCTGGTAGTTTATGCACCCCATCTTGGGTCTATCCTAGGAGAAAAAACAGTAAAATGAAATAATACAATGGTGGCTACATCCGCAACCTGGATGCGTCCCGCAAAATAATATTACAACATATTATAATTACATTGAATGAATTAAAATAATAACCCATCACAAAACCCGGCTAATCATCACAACAGTCCAGTACAGTTCACAACCACAAACAGTAAAAACCATTACATAAATGTGCAACCCCCTGCCAACCGACATACTAGCAGTTAGGGGAGGTTCACGAACACATTATACAAGCATAGATATAATCAAATTAGCAAATTTCGTATAATTTCGATCGAGCAAACATATCAGATTCTACTCCCAAAACTTCTCTGTGCACCTGAGACTTGTGCAGAAAATACAAAAATATCACAGAACAGTTTCTGGTGGAAAATGGGTTGAATCTGCCCCAACTTGGCCGCGGATCCGCGGCGGATCGGTGGGATCGGCCGCGGTTCCGCGGCTGTATGGCCGATTCAGGAACCCATTTTTCACCAGTGTTCTTACAATTCTCTGTAAGTTATACTGCAGCAACATGAAAAAATTTTAGAGCCTGTTTTAAATTCAACAGAAACTTGTGATATCGATGTCGTTTTCTGGTTCGTTTTGCGTTCGAAATTCATTCGACTTTGCTAATGAGTTAATTATTGTTTAGCGAGTCTCTGATACCACTGTAAGTCGATGTACAACACCCCACGACTTGCGGGGAGGCGGAATAATGAAAAACGATCTTGTTTTAGGCGTAAACATCGACTAACCGAGAATCTTTGCTAAACTATAACTAACAAGAAACCATAAAAGAGTTAACTACTATGATAAGTGATTATACCTAAAGAACCGTGTCCTTCATCTTTCCGTTCTCCATGTCCTCTCCGGCCTTCTCTAAGTAGTAGATGATCCACCCGAGAGCTTTACTTCAAGCCTCACCTCTAACTTAAGGTAACTAGGTTTCTTAAATCGCTAATCTAAGTAACCTAGGTGATATGGAGAATGGTTAAGGATTAAGTATTCTATTCCAATCCTTGGTCTCAACACATGAGAGGGGAGGATTAGGGTTTGAAGAGGGAGAGCTTGAGGAGAGAGAAAGTGAGCAAGAGAATGAGATGAGATAATGATCTATCATAATATATATCAAGCATTATTATTTATCCAATAAAAGAAAATAAAGGATTTACAACCATGCTTCATAAATACAAATGGGTGATTCATCTCCATGAGTCATTAAGCATTTATGATGCATTAATGACATGGATGAATCACAAAAATGAATCACTAATCTCATTTAATGCATATGCCACCTTAACCCTCAAGTCACCATCTTCTAGAAGCTTCTCGCGTAATTACGAGAACGCCCCTCCTATCCGTGAAAACACGGAAAAACTTTAGACTGTATAAATCCAATAACCGGATACTAGAAACTGGCTTAAACTAAAGCCGGCTAGTAAAAACTGTCCGGATGTCGTACGTGCGTAAACACACTTATGCGTCCGAACCCTTGTCGTAAAACCATACGCCTCTATATCGTTTCGCCTGGAGTAGGGAAACTCTCTGTGTGGGACTCTAGAGACTCGACTACTACGCTGGCAGTGGGTGTAACCACAGACCGCAAGCGGCACTAGCTGTACATAACGGTCCCCAGGTAGATGTCGATAAGAAGGCCGATGAGGAAACCCATCCGAACTCCTACTGAGTCTGATGAGACAATCTCCGTACAGTCCGGACTGTTCGTCTACGACTATCGCATATCGGGCCTATGGGGCGGCAAGCGTCAGTTCCCTAATAGCGGTATAAGTCGTGTCAGTGTGAAGCCCATTATACCCTGAGAAACTACTGGAACCTACCTGCAAATCTCACTTGCCCTGGACAGGGACTTTGCGTAATGGCTCTCTGATACAGCGCGATATCAACTCCCAATACCGGGAGAGACGAATCCTGTCTAACCGCCACTGCCTCCAAGTGCTCGGGACTACACCCAACTGCTACCTGTTTGCACGACTCCTTTGAGCCGTGGTAGGGTAGAAATCTAAGAACAGTGGGACACACTCGAGGCGAAGTAGCAGTGTCAAGTCTGCGAACTATGCTATATTCATGTCACATGGGAACTGTTAACTGACGACTGGTATAAAACCAACCAACAGTTCCCTGTGAGTCCTGTCCGGTGTACCCGTAACCTAACGAGCACCTGTATACTATCTCCAGTACGACGTACTGACGGCTGTGGGACAGACCATCTCCCCAACTGGGATGAGAAGCGTACACACTAGTCTACTCCAGAGTATCGATGCCCTGTCTCGATAATCCTACGACTAGGGACCTGAATAAGGATGTGCTTGTAGACTACCCAGCCTCCACTAGTGTGACTGCCATCACAACACTGGTAGTCAAGCAAGATCCTAAGAGCTCTATCCATGCGTATACTCACATATTAAGATAGAAAAACCAAGTAGCATACTACCATGTTTAGCAAGACTGTTATATACATATGATTATCCCAAGCTTCCATTAAGTAATATACAAACTAGTATGATACAATAATGGCCCCTAGGGCATATACACTAACATTTGTGAAATATCCTGCACCTTATTCGATAAGGAAAGAGCCGAGATCCCTTCGCCGGGAGTGACCTCTTTAGCAAAACTAGTAAAAGCCTAAAAAACACTCCTTTTCAAAATCACTCGATTCTACAACGAGATTAAGTTCATTACGCAAAAGGTTTTCTTAAAAACCTGTCGTAGCCATTCGTCATTTCAGATAAGTCCTACTTAGTATTCATGCTACGTTTGTTGACCTCCGTCAAGGCGTAGTGTGCAGTAGCTGACTAGTATTTATCTGCTGCATATGATGCGATTGTTTTATGGTAGTCGTGCGGCCTTGTTGACCTCCGTCAAGGGTCGTACGGGTGGGTTTAATTCAATCAGGAAATGACGGGTAGAACTTGACTAGCAGCCTATAGTTTGTTGACCTCCGTCAAGGTCATAGGACGCTAGGGGTAAAATATTATCGGGAATTTCAAGTGTTGAAATTTGCAATGAGATTGCATACCTCCTATGAGATAGTTGGATCCCGATACCCGTTGCGAGTAAGAGTTACTCCTTGAAGTGTTTTACACATTACAATTAGCCGATCAAGTACGTGTCTAGAAAGGTGTCAACGGGGTTAGGCCTCTGGGAAAACTAGGTTTACTTTAATTAGGTCCGTGCGAAAGCACGGGAAACCTCCCTCAAATTACCGGCACTAGCCTAGCTAAAAGATTGGCGAACTTACAGGGTGTAATTAATCCCGGCTAGTCTTTCCTTTTAGGGTTTGATGCAAGATTTGACTAAAACAGTGGGAGCCATCCTGATTAGATATATTAATAACCAATCTAATCTTGCAAAAGCTCACGCAGATTGTTTTCTTCTCTCTCTCTCCTGGTAGAGACTATGTCACGCCTTAATCAAGATAAAAAATACGGATGTATTGACCGAACCCGCTTGTTATACTATGCTAGGGGACGTTGGTCCCGCTCCAACTTATAATTGTTATAAGACCGAGTAGGAAATAGGGGATTACCAGAATTCCCGTACCACCCAAATAAAAGAAAGTGTATGATGATGCACAATCTTCGGGTGTGTTCATTACATAGAACTAAGATAGGGTGATATGTTTTAAAAGTTAAAAATGGTGCAAGTGTTGCAGCCAAGTCTGTTGACAGTTATCACCCTATATTAACAAATACATTGATTCCGAACGAATGTTGTTAGATACCGAACCTGATATACAACATCATATCAGTATCTTTATTTAATAAAGAAAGTTATAATTTTGTATTGTTGGATAATGCTTTGAACATTTCCTATATCAAGAGTTGATCAGTTCAGGCACGTTATCAAAAAGCATAGACGTTCTAAATCAAACCACAGTTCTTAAGGTACAGAACACACACAAGAGTAAGTGTTCAGAAATGAACGAATCCTTCTTGAGGTTTTGTAGACTAGGTCATATCAATGTGACCCGACTAGCTAAGTTACATTTAGATGCATATTTAAATTAGTTTGAATTTACATCTTGTGAAACTTGCCAGCCATGTCACAAAGATAAGATGACCATAGCTCTGTTTATTGGAAACAGAGAAAGTGTTAATGAACTCTTGGGATTGATACATGATGATGTGTGAGGTCCCCTGTCTACACATGCTAGGACTGGTTATTTGTACTTCAGAAGTAGAGAACCAAAACGGGTATAAGTATTATGTCCTTTGATGTGATCATGGAGGAGAATACTTGAGCACGGGATTCCTGGACTATTCTAAAGGAGAATGAGATTCTCTCTCAGCATTACTCCTCCGTATATACCACAATACGTTGGTATATCGGGGCGGAGCAATTGCACCCTATGTGATAAGGTGTGCTCTATGATAAGTACTACCGAGTTACCTATTTACTTTTGGGAGTTATGCACTGGAGAAGCTGCATACCTATTGAATAGGGTTCCAACCAAATCAGGTGCCTACCACTCCATATATGATATGGTATGGAAAAAGCCCATCTCTTAAGGATGTTAAGATTTGGGGTTGTCCAAAGCAAAATCCGGACAAACTCGATGCAAGGTCAGTTCTGTGGAAGTTTGTTGGATATCCCAAGCATTCGGAAGGGAATATCTTCTACCAAACTGGGGAGCAAAAGGTGTTTTGTTTCTCAGCATGCCTCCTTTTGGAAAAGGAATTTTTTGTGAAGAAATTAGTGGTCATGAGGTAGAACTGGAAAAGGTTCCAGCTATACAAACTGCAGCTGATGATTTGGTAAACCCGAAGGATTCAATAGTTTCTAACGAACCTCAGCCTCTCTGCCGATCTAGTAGGGTTCCTCATCCACCTGAGAGATACTTCGGTTTCTCTATGACAGTGGGAGCTATAATTGCATCATGAGATGATCACCCAACTTGTTTCGAGCAGGCCATCAAGAGTGGGGACTCTGTAAGAATGGCTGGATGCTTAGCGATCTGAGATGGAATCCATATACACCAACAAAGTATGGACTTTGGTTGCTTTATCTGAAGGGTTAAATACCCATCAGGAGCAAGTATATCTTGAGAAGATTACTTGGTGTACATGGAAAAGTTGAGACTTTCAAAGGTATGCTTAAGTCCATCCAGACCTTACTTGCCACTGCTACATATCATGACTACGATATCTGGCGGTTGGGTGTCATGACTGCTTTTCTAAATGATGATTTGAAAGAGAGCGTCTATAAGTACACAGCCAGAGGACTTCGTAGACAGTGGTAGCAACGGAAACGCGTGCAAGATGTTTTATGTGATAAATCAGGCATCGCGGAGTTGGAACGTCTGTTTTGATGTAGTTGTCAAAGAGTTTGACTTCATCAAAATGGTAGATGAACCAAGTATATACAAAAAGGTAGTAGGGAGTATGGTGGTGATCCTCGTATAGTACGTGGATGACATACTCTTGATAGGGAAGGAGTTTCCTATGCTACGCTCGGTCAATCTCCTCTTATCACAAAGATTCTCCATATACGATCAAGGTGATACCTCCTAAATCCTTGGTTATGGATCTATGAGATTGATCTAGTTGGATGTTAGGATCCTCACTAGATGTAGTGAGATGGTATCAATCGATCCGGGGGAGAAGCACTGGAAAGCTTCCAGGGTGGTAAAGTCTACTGAATGTCAGTCGCAGGCATTGTTTTTACCCTCAATAAGGGGACGGTATGTTGGAAGAGTTCTACGCTAGATACCATGACATATTAGACAATAAAGGCAGGACAAATCACTACCAGGGATGCTACCAAGGAAATAGTCTGGATGAACACTAGTTCATGAGATGAACATCGTTCCTACCATTTTTTGACAGTAGAGTTTTGGCTTTTGCCAAGGAAACCCCGTCCCATCTATGATCCAGACATATTCTAAGGCAGTATCACCTAATCATGGAGATGTTGATCTCCAGAGAGATCGAGGTTAGAAGAGTAGACACAGAGGACAACAACGCTGATCCACTCATAAAGGCCTATTTCCCAGTAGAGACTTTTTATGGGATGGTTGAGTATGAGATACTTCAACCACAGCTGATTGTTGGGTGTATGGACTTTGGCAAGTTTTTATAAAAGTTTTTGATTTTTTCCTTTTTCTTTAGAAAGAGCTTTACAGAAATATGTACGGACTTACGGCTTTAAGCAATCACAAATAAGATATGCACAATCTCACCTAGATCTAGGGTCACCTAGGTCAACTAGACCTGCTCCTAACTGTTCCAGAGGGCTAGAAAAAGGACCTCAAACCGCCTCTTCTCCGTCTAATGCGGCCAGATAAGTACCAGGTAAGTGGGAGGTTATCCAATGCTTTCGCGAAGTTCCTTAATTAAATAACCACTTTCCTTCGTCACATTTGCCTAGGCACCGCAAAAGTCAGATAGGATAAACGGCCGATGCCTGTAACTAGTCCTCTGTCCTATTGAGCGCGAAGTCCTTAGGGCTGAGTCTAGTATTTTTTAATTTTAACAATGGTCAATGCATATGCTTTTTGTGATTTTTGGGGTCCTGGGAAGGGTGATGAAATCCCCACCCAATCTGAATTGGTTTCAAGCCCCTCAAGTCCGTATTAATTAATGCAAAGCGATAACAAATCAACTGCAAACAATTTTTATTTTTAGCGCGGCGCAAAGAATCCTGCACAAGAACAGTTTATTGGAAGGGAGAAGAGAGTTTGCGCAAAGAATGCTGCAGAAAACACAGTTTATTGGAGTCCAGAGGAGTGGGAGAGAGATGAGCAATACTTACAGAGATTTTGGCAGCCCGAAGGCACCAAACGGCCGCGGTTCCGCTGCCTAAGCCTCCTTATGCCGCGGTTCCGCGGCGGTTTGTTGGCGTTGGGCTGTGAAAATTTTTGAGTGTGCTCTGTTGGGTGTCCTCTGCTTGTCTGGATGTGCTAAATTTTCAGTTGCTTACTGTATCTGCTCCAGATTTTTACAGTAGACCGGTTGCTTCGTTTTGTCCGTCGCGGTATAGCCGCGAAATGTGGGTCTATCTTCCCACATCTTTGGCACTGAACTCGAACTCCGTATTATCCTGCATATTTGCACAAAAACTAATCAAAAAAATAACAAGATGATTTTTTTACAAAGTATATTTTTTTGTTTTGTTTTTCGGTTGTTTTTATATTCACAAGTTAACCCGAAATTACACAAAGAAATAAACTACCGTCTTCCCGGCAACGGCGCCATTTGATTGTTAGAGATTCTGCGTGTTTGAGTTTAGTTAATTACCGCAATCAAGACGGTTTCGCTTGTAGCTAGCCGGTTGAGTACGGGTCGTCCGCAGGGAGATGGTAATCTTTTTCTAAGTGTTTTAACGAGTTAAGTGCAGTTTTCCGGATTTTGTTGTGATTAATTAAGTGTTAAAATGATATGTAAAGAGAGCTTGTTAGGGTTAGGATTAGGTTAGTTTGAGTTAGGAGTCTCTCACCTCTTTCCTTGCCACTCTTAATATCGGTGTTACGGTAATCGGCAACAACGGGGATTAGCACGACTAGGAAGGAACATGCGAGTATAAGCTAGGCTTTCCAACGCATAAGTTCTTCCTTTTGGTGCTTGTCCGTACGTTCAAGGCTCTTATCCATAACCTCCGGTTAATTCAACCACAACCGGTCTCACTACGGAATCACCGCTATCATGTAGGATAGGGTGCCGTAAGGAGCGGATTGTGGTTCAATTAACGGGAGTTGATTTTAAGATGTTGGGCAAGGAAAGAGTGAGAGAGATTTCCTTCTCTCAAACTTCCCTTATCCTACCCTAACAAGTATGAAACTGCTCACACATCATAATGAAAAGAAAACAAAACAAAAGAGGAAGATAGAAAGAAAGAGATTAGAAGATAACAACTAGCTATTTGCGACCTCACCTTGGCAAGGATCAAGCGTAAGCATCATGGTTGTTTTAATGATAAAGGAAAAGAGAAAAGAAAGAAACAACAAGAAATAACAACAACTAAGTTAACAAATTAAAATTACAAGCAATTATAAAAGAACAAGACAAGCATGATAAGTAAAAGGATCTTCTTTATTCATCATTCTTCACTCAAAAAAGCTCACTACAAGATTTTTAATGGAGAAGAGATGAGAAGAGGAAGAAGAAACAAGTATTCTAAACCTAGAAAAATACAAGATTATGCACCCATTGGCTTCACAAGGTTCTGGGCTATTTATAGGCTGGAAAATGAAAACCTAGGGCAACAATCAGAACTAACATGGAATGACCATTCTGCCCCCAAAAACTCTGCACATGCGGCGCCTATATGGCCGCGGAACCGCGGCCTAGACCCCCCTTTGGCCGCGGTTCCGCGGCCGTATGAAGGAGTTGGGCTGTCTGCTTTTTTGGGCTTCCCTGGTTTTTCATGTACTTTATTCTGGCATATGATTTTTCTCAGATTTTCTTCACGATTTTTCCAGAATTTCTGTTGAGCAAAAGGTTATTTGATGTGTATCTTTTTGTCATGATTTCCTCGAGCTCCGTGTAGATTTCTTGGATCTTGTGCTGCCATTGAGCCTTGTGCATGAAAACGACATTGATTTGACATTTTGTCTCTTAAACTGGTGTGTGGCAACAGACGGATAAAGAGCGGAGATCCGTGTTTTATCCGTGTTTGGCAGGAACCCGGGTTTTGTCGTGTTTTTCCATGAATTTCACCGTTTAGAACCGAGAACCTGTATCCTGCAATTGACTAGAAAACACGGCTCAAGAGTACCTACCGATATGCAATGTGATAAAAATTGGGTGGTATGAAAATGCAAAAATCTGATATGAACAAATACCCCCAAACTTATCATTTGCTCGTCCTGAGCAAAGCCAATTTATTCACAAAAAATTTCCTAACCTCACTTTCGCAGGGAACGCGATTGCTCTGAGCATGTGCAACAAGACGTTAAACCTCTAGGTGTCCCTAGTAGGAGGAGTGTTGTCTCCTGAGCGTTTTCAGCGGATACTACCCACAAAATCAGGTCAAGCTAGTTTTGTAAAATAACTAAGATTCAAACCCTAAAGTTTTGTTTCAGAAAATAACAATTCTATTATCCTAAGTCTAGACTATCGAACCGTTATTTTTCATACCTCGCTCTTTATTTAACTACAGATTTTATATGTCTTTACGTGCAGTGCAAATAGTGTCGTTAAGTTCCCGAAGGATCGATTAAAGTCATCATGTCACACAATAAAGCCCAGATAACAATTTTAAAAGGATCACATAAGTTTTATAAAGAGTTAAGCATTTTTCAAGTTTCGTTTTCCAGTAAAATTTCAACTTCAGAATTTCTATCTTCCCTAACAGGAAACTAGGACTTATTCTTCACTCCACCTTTTTCTTGTTTTCATTTCATAAACACCTCTGGAACGTGCAATAGTCTTTATCATAGAGTAAAACCTTCCTATCTCCGCTAAATTTTTTTTTATAAAAGCCTGTCTTTTATCAAGATTATTCTCACCCAAAGAACCGTTGGGAATTTTAACTCGGAGAGAACACTTGCTTGATTTTGTTTTAATCTGGACTTTCTAGGCTTCTTAGCGAGCTTTGGGCCAATACTCCCAAACCAGTTGGTTTTAGGGCATTAGGTGTAGAAACACCCCAGCGGACTTAATTACTCAAGTTACCTAGGTCCAAAAACAAAAGATAGTTTGGCGTGAAAATCAGATGATTTAATACGAACGGAGATATAAACGGCAGTTCAGTTATTTTTTTGGATAAAAGACGTGTTTAGTGGGTTTGGTGTGTAATCATTCAAATCAAGTTTCAGATGGGTTATTGTTCAGACTTAGTTCCAATTACGGCATCAATAACATTCCTTCATATTCACTCACTTCATAAACTATTCTTGATATTACTTATTTCAGAACAAACCTATTTGATCCTCAGAAAATCATTGATCCATTTAAAAGTTTTTAGACATAAAAGACTTGTCATCTAATTTCCAAAACTCACGACACGTGGAGTGTGATGTAAAGACGTATATCAGCTATAGTTAACTTCAAAGGAGAGTTATCTTTCAGGTTTCCAAAATCTAAACATAAGATTTAGTTATTCTTATTTTATCAAACAAAACCGTCGAAATGTTGAATCAGAGTCCTCCTACTAGCTAACTTGACAGAAATTTTTTAATGTTTTTAGAAAATTTTCAGATTTTTATGGATTTTAATATGCAGATGCAAAATATACATATGAATGCGAAGGTAAGAAATGCGTACCGAGCGTACCCGCAAACTTAAACTGGACAGTGTCCTCACTGTCATTGCATGAAGAGATCATTTGAAGGGTCAAAATTGTCGGTTAGCGATACACAATTTTTTTTTGTTTTTGTTTTTAATGAAAAGAAAAAGAAAAAGAATATACACAAATATATACAAAATGGTTTATACATACCCCCAAACTTATTTGGAACAGTGTCCACTGTTCTTGGCTGGATAACCGAAGTTTGGAGGTAGGCAGAGGAAGATTATGCAGGGTAAACCGGCTCCTGTAAGAACAGGAGCTCCTCTGTTGGTTCGGCGCTAAGGTACGGTTTGCATCGGTGTCCGTTTACTTTGAAAAATGAACCGTCCTTTGGATTTTCCAAATCCACAGCGCCCTGCGGATATACATTCCGCACAATATACGGCCCTTTCCAGCGAGATCTGAGCTTTCCTGGATGGAAATGAAGTCGGGTGTCGTAAAGCAGTACCTGCTGACCAGGTACGAAGGTTTTGCGCAAAAGGTGTTTATCGTGAAACACCTTCGTTCGATTCTTAACGACAACCGCGTTATCGTAAGCCTCATCCCTAAGCTCGCTCAGTTCGTTCAACTGCAGCTTCCGATGGCTGCCCGCATCTTCGAGAGACAGATTCAACTCTTTTATCGCCCAAAATGCGCGATGCTCTATTTCGACAGGTAGGTGGCAGGCTTTTCCGTACACAAGCCGATAGGGAGACATGCCAAGGTCGGTCTTATAAGCGGTTCGAAATGCCCAAAGGGCATCAGTGAGTTTCAGCGACCAATCCTTACGGTTCTTGGAAACCGACTTCTCCAGAATCTGCTTGATTTGCCGATTTGAAACTTCGGCCTGCCCGCAGGTTTGGGGGTGGTAGGGCGTGGATAGCTTATGATTAATGGAGTATTTCCGCATCAAGGCCTCGAAAGTCTTATTGCAGAAATGACTTCCATTGTCGCTAATGATCGCTCGGGGGTGCCCAAAACGGGAGAAAATGTTTTCTTTAAGAAACCTAACGACAACCTTGTTGTCGTTAGTCCGGCTGGGCACAGCCTCGACCCATTTAGAGACGTAATCAACAGCGAGAAGGATGTACAAGTTCCCGAAAGAGCTGGGAAACGGCCCCATGAAATCTATCCCCCAAACATCGAAAATCTCCACAACCAAGATCGGTTGGAGCGGCATCTCGTTCCTCCGGGATATCCGGCCCAAGTGTTGGCACCGGGAGCAAGTCTTGCAATAGTCATGAGCGTCTTTGAAGAGTTGTGGCCAGTAGAAACCATATTGCAAGATCTTCTCAGCTGTCTTTCTGGGGCCAAAATGCCCGCCACAGGCTTGATCGTGGCAAAATGACAGCACACTCTTGAATTCCTCGTCAGGGACACACCGACGAATAATCTGGTCGGGACAGTACTTGAACAAATAGGGTTGGTTCTAGTAAAAGTGTTTTACTTGGGATAAGAAGCGAAGTCTGTCCTGACTTGACCATTCAGTCGGTAATAATCCCGTGGCCAAATAGTTCAAAATATCTGCGAAGCAGGGTTCGCACGATACTGTCAAGAGCTGTTCATCCGGGAAAACGTCGTTGATCGGAATTGGAAGCGAAGGCGAAGAAGGAAGTCGTGAGAGATGGTCGGCAACTACGTTTTCACATCCTCGTTTGTCCTTAATGACAAGGTCAAATTCTTGAAGCAAGAGGATCCAACGTATTAACCGAGATTTTGCATCTTTCTTCGCAAAAAGATGGCGCAGAGCAGAATGGTCTGTGTAGACAATGACTGGAGAGCCGATGAGGTAAGGCATGAACTTTTCTAAAGCAAATAGAACAGCTAAGAATTCTTTCTCAGTTGTTATATAATTGAGTTGGGCGTCGTTCAGGGTTCGGCTCGCATAAAAGATTACGTGCGGCATCTTGTTGATGTGTTGTCCAAGGACAGCACCAATGGCAAAGTCGGATGCATCGCACATAATCTCAAATGGGTGCGTCCAGTCGGGTGAAGAAAGAACGGGAGCAGAAGTGAGTGAGCGTTTTAATGACTCGAATGCAGTCACACAGCTCGAATTGAAGTCGAATGGCGTATCCTTGTCCAGCAAAAGTGTCAAGGGCCTAGCAATCTTGCAAAAGTCCTTGATAAACCGTCTATAGAAACCGGCATGGCCAAGGAAGGCTCGGATATCTCTGACGCATCGGGGAGGAGGGAGATTGGAAATGACCTCAATCTTTGCTTTGTCAACCTCTATGCCATTTTGCGAAATGATATGTCCTAAGACAATACCTTCGCGCACCATGAAGTGGCATTTCTCCCAATTCAAAGTGAGATTCTTGTCCTTACATCGGGTAAGGACAGCGTCAAGATGCAGCAAACACTCGTTGAAGGAGTCGCCGAAGATGGAGAAATCATCCATGAAAATGTCCAGAAATTTTTCCACCATGTCTGAGAAGATTCCTAACATACACCGCTGGAAGGTAGCGGGCGCATTGCATAACCCAAAGGGCATGCGACGATATGCAAACGTGCCGAAAGGACAAGTGAATGTGGTCTTGTCCTGGTCTTTTTCGGCGATGGGAATCTGATTGTAGCCGGAGTAGCCATCAAGAAAGCAGTAGTACTCGTGTCCGGCCAATCGTTCAAGCATCTGGTCAATGAAAGGTAGCGGAAAGTGGTCTTTCCGCGTTGCGGCGTTGAGTTTTCTGTAATCAATGCATACTCGCCACCCAGTTTGGGTGCGAGTAGGGATTAACTCGTTCGCCTCATTGGTTATGACCGTGATGCCCGACTTCTTGGGGACAACATGAATGGGGCTAACCCACTGGCTATCAGAGATAGGGTAAATGATACCACTATCTAGACATTTTACGATCTCCTTCTTCACAGCCTCTTTCATGACTGGATTGAGACGTCTTTGTGGATCCCGGGCTGGTTTTGCATCATCCATCAGATGAATGTGATGCTCAACAATCAGGGGACTAATCCCCTTGATGTCCGCCATGGACCAGCCAAAAGCTTGCCTGTTGCTGTGCAAGACCGCTAGAAGGGCTTTCTCTTGCTCGGGAGCTAGAGAAGCCGAAATGATGACAGGGAGGGTCTCGTTTTCACCTAAGTAAGCATACTTAAGGTGAGAAGGCAAAGGCTTGAGTTCGAGCGATGGAGGTGAAACGATTGAAGGCAAGATTGGTGCAGAGGTCTCGAACTCAAAGGACTCCAGCAAAGGTTCAAAACGAGTGTAGGCGACCGAGTCGGATGGTTCAGGTAACTCATCCGGAAATTCGAAAGATTCAAACTCGGGTTGTGCCCGGCTAAGATCGTTCGAGAACGTGAAACACTCGTAGTCGTTGTCGGGTGCAGAAACAGCAGCAGGTTCGAGGAGGAACGCACTAGTGGCGTCAAGATTATCGTGTTCGAATAGAAACTCCTCGAATTCACACTCTTCAGGGGTGATCTCCTGGATCGAGCAGACGTCCAGTATATGAGCATTAGGTTCGGCGGGCTGATTCCCCAACCTAAAAATGTTGAGTTCAATCGTCATGTTTCCAAAAGAGAGGTCCATCGAACCATTGCGACAATTGATCACGGCATTTGAGGTTGCAAGGAATGGGCGACCGAGTATCACCGGAATTTGATTCCGGTGGGTAGCTACAGGCTGTGTATCTAATACAATGAAGTCAACGGGGAATATGAAGTCCCCGACTTTTATTAACACATCCTCTAGCTCACCCCTAGGATGGGTGATCGATCGGTCGGCCATTTGGAGAGTGCAGTGCGTGGGTTTCAGTTCTCTGACGCCTAATTGCTCGTATACTGAATACGGAAGCAGGTTAACACTGGCACCAAGATCTAATAGTGCGCGGTTGATGTTCTTATCCCCAATAGTAATAGAAATCGTAGGACAGCCAGGGTCCATCCATTTTTGTGGTAAAGATTGGGTAAGGGCATCACTCACAGCACTAGCCAAGAAAACTTTCTTGGGTACCTGAGACTTCCTCTTTTTCGTGCACAAGTCCTTTAAGATTTTCGCGTAGGACGGGACTTGTTGGACAGCATCTAAAAGAGGAATGTTAATGTTAACCTGCTTAAATAACTCCAGAATCTTCTCCATTTGAGGATTTTGTTTATTAGACCTCAACCGGTTTGGAAATGGAACATTTTTAAAATTGGTTGAGTCTAATGCTGGAGGAGGAGATTGTGGAGTTAGAACGGATCCCAGAATAGGTGTTTTCGTGGAGTGAGAAGTGGGTCCATTCGGAGCAGAAGAAGAGGAAGGATAGCCTGTTGAGGAGCGGAGAATAGGCTCAGAAGACGAAGAAGCAGGAGAAGAAGAAGAAGAAGAAGAAGTAGAAGAAGAAGCGGCCGGGGTGTCATCGTTGATCCGTGTGCCAATGTTGTTTTGCAGCATCCTTCCCGATCTCAATGTGGTCACGGTACTCACATTATGATTTTGTTGTTCAAGAGCAACATGTACATTATGTGGGTGACCGGGATTTGGGAGTGGTTGGGACGGGAGCTTCCCCTTCTCTCGCTCGCTTAAGGCCGCATTCAGCTGTGCAATCTGGGCCTCGATGGTCTTGATGCTTTGCCCGTGAGCGGCAGTGTGTTGCACTAAGGACTGAATGGAAGACTGGATGTTGGCGGTGGACTGAGTCGATTGTTTAACGAACGCCTCCAGACTTCGTTCGAGCGAGGAAACCTTATCGTTGTTTGACGGAACAAAGTTTTTTGGTGGAAAAGAATTGTTGGGTGCAAATTTGTTCTTCTGATTTTGGAAAGGTTGGGGTTGGAAGGGCTGCTGAAACTGAGTTTGTTGTTGCGCTTGTTGTTGCGGCGGAGGGGCCCTTTGGAAATTGTTGCCTTGGAATTGATTCTGATTCTGATTCCAGGCTAAATTGGGGTGGTTCCTCCAACCGGGATTGTAAGTGGAAGAGTATGGATCATTCCTCGGTCTTTGCTGAAATGCAGCGTTAACCTGATCCTGTCCTTGCGATGGTGGATTGTAAGGATACTCTTCGGTCAAGTGAGAAGGATCGGAACAACAAGCGCAAATGGTACGAAGGGGGAGAACAGGGGCAGGAGCAGGAGAAGAAAATTTGCTCTCTATCGCTTCATGCTTTCTTGTTATTGTAGCCATTTCAGCTTTCATCGCAATAGAGACATCAAGTTGGTGAATTCCTACCCTAGACTGACCGGTAAAAGTGGAGGTAGAAGAAGAAGAAGTCGGTCTGGTGCTCTCCCATTGTAGAGTTTGCTCCGCAAGGTCGTCAAAGAATTGCCACGCTTCCTCGTCAGATTTCGATAGGAAGTGGCCCTGACAGATGGTTTCCAACAACTGCTTCGTTGCTGGGTTCAGGCCCTCGTATAAGGTTTGGCAAAGTTGCCATTTCTCTATACCGTGGTGAGGACACTGAACAAGAAGGTCTTTGTACCGGTCAAAGCACTTCCAGAAGGGTTCAGAAGGAAGCTGAGAGAATTGGTTGATTTCATTTCGAATCCTTGCGGTTTTATGATTCGGATAAAATTTCTTTAGAAATGCTTTTACAAACTCGTCCCAACTGGTTATGGAGTGGGAAGCGGTGCTATACAGCCATTTTTCAGCAAGATCGCATAAAGTGAACGGAATGACCCGTAGACGTATAGCATCGTCCGACAGTTGGGTGGTTTTCATCATGGCTTAAACGTTTTGAAATTTATTGATGAAGATATAGGCATCTTCAGATTCAAGCCCATGAAATCGTGGGAGCAAGTTGATGAAGCGGGCTTAATTTCAAAGTTATCCCCATTGGCCGGTGGAAGAGAAAGGCAAGTGGGAAGTGCAGAACGGGTGGGATAGAAACGATCCTGGAGCGCGATTCGCTGCGGCGCTACAACAGGCGGTGGTGGTGGGTCATTGGTCTCCGTAGGAGGTGGAGCCAATCCAGGGGTAGTCAAAGAGATGTTCGGATTAAATCCCGACATCACGGAAGAAGAGGTTGGTGAAGGTGAAGGTGAAGATGTATGAACAGAATTCCGGTCAACGTTGGAGTTGGCCGGCAAAGGAAGGGGTGAAAGAGGAGTGGACGGAGTTTCGACGTCTGAGTCGATCGCGTAGTCGGTAGCGACTAACGTAACACGGACTAGGCGAACGCTAGTGTCCCGAGTCCAAGCGGACATACACTAAACGAGTTTAGTATAGTCAAAGCGGAGAAGGTGAGGGTAAGAAAACGTCAATGGAGAAAACGATGGGTGGTGGATAGAGAAAAATGGATTTGGCGACAAAGGGCAAGTTTTTATAAAAGTTTTTGATTTTTTCCTTTTTTTTTTTAGAAAGAGCTTTACAGAAATATGTACGGACTTACGGCTTTAAGCAATCACAAATAAGATATGCACAATCTCACCTAGATCTAGGGTCACCTAGGTCAACTAGACCTGCTCCTAACTGTTCCAGAGGGCTAGAAAAAGGACCTCAAACCGCCTCTTCTCCGTCTAATGCGGCCAGATAAGTGCCAGGTAAGTGGGAGGTTATCCAAAGCTTTCGCGGAGTTCCTTAATTAAATAACCACTTTCCTTCGTCACATTTGCCTAGGCACCGCAAAAGTCAGATAGGATAAACGGCCAATGCCTGTAACTAGTCCTCTGTCCTATTGAGCGCGAAGTCCTTAGGGCTGAGTCTAGTATTTTTTAATTTTAACAATGGTCAATGCATATGCTTTTTGTGATTTTTGGGGTCCTGGGAAGGGTGATGAAATCCCCACCCAATCTGAATTGGTTTCAAGCCCCTTAAGTCCGTATTAATTAATGCAAAGCGATAACAAATCAACTGCAAGCAATTTTTATTTTTAGCGCGGCGCAAAGAATCCTGCACAAGAACAGTTTATTGGAAGGGGGAAGAGAGTTTGCGCAAAGAATGCTGCAGAAAACACAATTTATTGGAGTCCAAAGGAGTGGGAGAGAGATGAGCAATACTTACAGAGATTTTGGCAGCCCGAAGGCAACAAACGGCCGCGGTTCCGCGGCCTAAGCCTCCTTATGCCGGGGTTCCGCGGCGGTTTGTTGGCGTTGGGCTGTGAAAATTTTTGAGTGTGCTCTGTTGGGTGTCCTCTGCTTGTCTGGATGTGCTAAATTTTCAATTGCTTACTGTATCTGCTCCAGATTTTTACAGTAGACCGGTTGCTTCGTTTTGTCCGTCGCGGTGTAGCCGCGAAATGTGGGTCTATCTTCCCACGTCTTTGGCACTGAACTCGAACTCCGTATTATCCTGCACATTTGCACAAAAACTAATCAAAAAAATAACAAGATGATTTTTTTACAAAGTATATTTTTTTGTTTTGCTTTTCGGTTAGTTTTATATTCACAAGTTAACCCGAAATTACACAAAGAAATAAACTACCGTCTTCCCGGCAACGGCGCCATTTGATTGTTAGAGATTCTGCGTGTTTGATTTTAGTTAATTACCGCAATCAAGACGGTTTCGCTTGTAGCTAGCCGGTTGAGTACGGGTCGTCCGTAGGGAGATGGGAATCTTTTTCTAAGTGTTTTAACGAGTTAAGTCCAGTTTTCCAGATTTTGTTGTGATTAATTAAGTGTTAAAATGATATGTAAAGAGAGCTTGTTAGGGTTAGGATTAGGTTAGTTTGAGTTAGGAGTCTCTCACCTCTTTCGTTGCCACTCTTAATATCGGTGTTACGGTAATCGGCAACAACGGGGATTAGCACGACTAGGAAGGAACATGCGAGTATAAGCTAGGCTTTCCAACGCATAAGTTCTTACTTTTGGTGCTTGTCCGTCCGTTCTTGGCTCTTATCCATAACCTCCGGTTAATTCAACCACAACCGGTCTCACTACGGAATCACCGCTATCATGTAGGATAGGGTGCCGTAAGGAGCGGATTGTGGTTCAATTAACGGGAGTTGATTTTAAGATGTTGGGCAAGGAAAGAGTGAGAGAGATTTCCTTCTCTCAAACTTCCCTTATCCTACCCTAACAAGTATGAAACTACTCACACATCATAATGAAAAGAAAACAAAACAAAAGAGGAAGATAGAAAGAGATTAGAAGATAACAACTAGCTATTTGCGACCTCACCTTGGCAAGGATCAAGCGTAAGCATCATGGTTGTTTTAATGATAAAGGAAAAGAGAAAAGAAAGAAACAACAAGAAATAACAACAACTAAGTTAACAAATTAAAATTACAAGCAATTATAAAAGAACAAGACAAGCATGATAAGTAAAAGGATCTTCTTTATTCATCATTCTTCACTCATAAAAGCTCACTACAAGATTTTTAATGGAGAAGAGATGAGAAGAGGAAGAAGAAACAAGTATTCTAAACCTAGAAAAATACAAGATTATGCACCCATTGGCTTCACAAGGTTCTGGGCTATTTATAGGCTGGAAAATGAAAACCTAGGGCAACAATCAGAACTAACATGGAATGACCATTCTGCCCCCAAAAACTCTGCACATGCGGCGCCTATATGGCCGCGGAACCGCGGCCTAGACCCCCCTTTGGCCGCGGTTCCGCGGCCGTATGAAGGAGTTGGGCTGTCTGCTTTTTTGGGCTTCCCTGGTTTTTCATGTACTTTATTTTGGCATATGATTTTTCTCAGATTTTCTTCACGATTTTTCCAGAATTTCTGTTGAGCAAAAGGTGATTTGATGTGTATCTTTTTGTCATGATTTCCTCGAGTTCCGTGTAGATTTCTTGGATCTTGTGCTGCCATTGAGCCTTATGCATGAAAACGACATTGATTTGAGATTTTGTCTCTTAAACTGGTGTGTGGCAACAGACGGATAAAGAGAGGAGATCCGTGTTTTATCTGTGTTTGGCAGGAACCCGGGTTTTGTCGTGTTTTTCCATGAATTTCACCGTTTAGAACCGAGAATCTGTATCCTGTAATTTACTAGCAAACACGGCTCAAGAGCACCTATCGATATGCAATGTGATAAAAAGAAAATGCAAAAATCTGATATGAACACCACCCAACTTCTCCCCGTAGATATAAATCTACTCACCTTGCTTCTCATGTGTCGGTGCCGATGTCGCCATCTTCATCTTCTTTGCCTTAACATCTCGTAGGGTACCTACAAGTATATCACAATGCTAAAGCACATGAAAATCACATCGGAAACTAAAATAGCACACGCTACCCGCATAGGTAAATCCTATCGACTCGCATGTATACACGATCAATATCCACTTGTCGTTGACGTCCAAACGCCACCCGACAGGAATGAATCACCAAATACCAAAATCCATGCAAAAACAAGTCGTAAACCATACACCAACATAGGAAAATCAACCCAGATTTCACCCTAGATGGAATCAGTCAAAACTAGACATACCCAGGGTCAAGAATAGAGGAAATTGGGCCATGCACGAAAATCGAGGCAGATACCTCCTTCTCTGGCCGCAAATTGCGGCCAGAAAGGAAAAATTGGCGGCCTGGAAAAGGAGTTGGGGGCTAGGGTTTGGTGTGGTGGTTCTATGGTGCCTGCACATCTCACTGTCAACTCAGTTTCATTTTTGGGATCTTGGGGTGATAGCAGATTCCACAAAACACTTCCAGATTAACCGTTTTCCCCGATATCGATTCCGTAATTCCGTATTCTGGTTTCAAGTCCAGGTTTGGGTTCAAATTAGCATCACACAAGGGATTCTAAGGTCACCACAATCTTCAATTCCATCTTTGATTTCAGTTTTACCCTAAACCCTAACTTGAATTCTCCAAAGTCCACAAACAACACAATATCGATATGAAACTAGAATAGATGCATAAGTAATGAGATACTACTCTAATAGGTGCAGAAATTACCTCCTTTGGCAACTCAAGAAAATTCTTGAGTTGCTCAAAGTCCTCCAAATCCAATCTTGCTAGGTTCAATGTGAAGCTAGTGAGCTTGGGAGTGAGTTTTGTGATGTGGGAATGGGGTTTTGGCTTTGTTTTCACGGTGGATCTAAGGTTTCATGAAGAGGGAGAGAGAGGGGGAGAGGGAGCAACAGCTCAATAGGAGAGGGGAGAGAGAAATGAGATGGGGAAATGATGAAGGAAAAGGTCAAATGTCAAAAGCCACCTACTCTCTCTCTCTCATCATCACTTACTTTTTCTTTCTTATTCTTTTCTTTTCCTCACTAAACTCTTCTCACTTGAATAGTAGACCCAAAAGAAAAGCCATGGTAGAAATGCACAAGCAACACAAGTGTAGAAAATGATATGTGCATATTTTTGCATAAAAGTGCTAAAAATCCAATTAGCGATTCTTAATCGTGATTAGCACTAAATTAGCATATAACTAATCTTAAAAACTTTAAAATGGCATAATTCCATAAAATACCTTATTTTAGAATTTTCCATAATTTTTCCCCATTTATTTGTATTTAATTATACCAGAATATTAAAATATTCATTAAAATAATATTAAATTATAAAATTTCCCAAAAATCATATTTTATTATTTTGAAGACGTTACATTTGTATTTGATTTGGAATGCGTGGTTTTTATAATTGAGATTTGAATTGATCGTTGGACGTTTGTACGTCAACGGACGAGGGTTATTTGTTTGTGTTTTCATGTGAAGCTATAGGTTTTAACCTATGAGCGGAATGTGTGTCGTTTCGGTTTTCAGATATTAATTGTGTTTGCATTGCGATCGTATTGATTGTAGGTACTTCGTTTGGACTTCCGAGACGAATAAGCACATCGACTTCGGCTAAGCGAGGAGAATTGCTGGTGAGTAGATTTAAATCTACGTGGGATGTCGGGTGGATGGCGTATAACACTCCCACGAATCATAAATGAAAACCGATATATATATTAGGGTTGAAGAAAACCTATATAGGATTCACGGATAGGATAGCTAATGATGATTGATATAATAAAAGGACTCATGATAGATATGAATCGAATGTGAATAAGTGTGAGTTTATAGTGGCTTAATATGAGATCGAGATCGATATGACTCGAGATTTATAATATATGACGTATATGAACGATTTCATTATGAGATTGATACAAACATGAATTGAGATATAGGTGTATGATTATCAATATTGATGAGACGAATGAGTAATGTGACGTACGAGACTTTAGATCCGTACCCTCCTTGTTATATAGGATGATAGATTCCCTATCCATTTGTTGTTACCGTACGATGAATTACCGTACGAGATATATTGTATAGGATGATAGATTCCATATTTTGTTTGATATCACCGTACGATGGATTGCCGTACGATATGTGTTTTGCCGGATGATTGGTCCGTGCTTGTGCTTTGAGAATGATGATCGAGGATTATTGTCATATCAGATGTTATGAGGCGTGATCGCCAATGTAAAGATACCACCTAGACCAAACCTAATTCCAAACCGACGAATCGTACGCATCTTTTAAATGGAAACCTCAAGGGATGTTACGGATTTTCAAATGATATTCTTTTCTTAAAATACCGTATCCCCCACTTTCAAAACTATGATTCGTAACCTTTAAGTCACCGTATAGTTCATAAGTAGATAGTTATACCCATTGATTGTTCATGCTATGTAGAATATTACCCCTAGTAATGTATATAGCATGTTCCAATAATTAATGCTATATGATATCATTTGTTAGTACACCTGCACCATTACTGTTGATGCGCATGTTACACTTGCACAGATTTGCTGGCTCACACACTTCTTCATTGGTAATTGCTAGTCACTTACACTGTAGAATTGCCATATCATGATATTAATTCTAAATGCAAAAGTACATTCGTTGTTCAGTACCATCACTTGACATGCTTGCATGATATATCGATATGCTGATTTTACTACTCTATGTTGCATAAATTATACTTTATGGTTATACGCATTGAGATGCAGTTTTTATAAGATTTATGGATTTGAGAACCGTGGTTATATTTCGAAGGAAATGATGTATAGTTTTAAAAACCCGGTTTCTCATGATATGATATTTTGATGCATCCACCATGGGTTTTCTCGGTTTTGAGATTGGTTTTCGAGACCCGACTCGAGGAGATGGATGATCCGTTTGCGGGTATATGGTGGACCCGGTATGGTACCCCTGGGGCAAGAAATGATTGTTGTGGTGTACCCGATGAGCCTGGCAGAGGGAACACTACCTACCGGTGATTGTATAGAACTCGGCGCATATCTGGAGGATACCGACCGGAGTTGAGGAGATGGCTATGAGGGCCGATCTGAGTATGCGGCTCCTGAGATGAAATATGTATATGAGGACCGATCTGAGGATGCGGTGCCTGAGGTATGAGGATTTACGTGTCGATGATGGACACGGGTTTTTCATGATGTTTCGATTGTCGGTGTTAGACACTCAGGTTCCATGATTTTGATGTGTTGTTGATGGACACACACATGGTTGATATCCTCATACAGACATACATACATGCATTTATACAATGTTTTCTTGATGTTTCGAGTGTCGAGGTTAGACATTCATGTTCCATGATATTGAGTTGTGTCATTGATGGACACGCGGATGTTATCCACATATATAACAGACATATGATGTCAGATGTTTATTTATATATGTCATTGCATTTATAAATTGTTGACATATATGCGTACTTGGACATCCTAGATATCATAGTATTACCTTCAGGATATAGTGACCTAGGAAATCGTTATTTTATTCGATTTCTACTTGTTGATGTTTTCTACTAACGAGTTGGCAACTCACCCCCGTTGTGCCACAGTTCTTGTAGGTTTGACCACTCCGGATCAGTAGCGGTATTGCTGGCACACAGTCTCTTCCGCGTGTTTGCTTTGGTAGGTGGGACACTTATTTGATCGTGCCCACTCTTGTATTGTTATATTCTATTGTATCTAGAGAAACTCCATCACATTAGATTCGATCAGAACTAGAATTGTATATTGGTAGACCTAGTCAGACTTGGGTTTGTGCGAGACTTATAGCGATGGGTTGTGTTCACTTCTTGAGTTTGATGTCTTGCTTTATTGTTTCTTTCTTGGTTAATCTTCGCCGTTGGGCATCGTATACGTATTACTTGCGTGGTTGTATTTCCGCCAGTTGGCATAGAGCTATCTCCTTCTTGGGGATGCCAATATATTGTTGTATATCTGTTTTTGGATCAAAATATACAAGGGAGGTGCTGCCCGAATCTTTAAAGGACAAAACATGATTATTATACCTTATTTAAAAACTGCACCCCCACTATTTTCCGCAAAAAAGTTTAGATTTTCTGGGCTTCGGCTTACTTGATTTACGTCACGTCTTTAGACATTGCATAATTTAAGTGCCGGTCACGTCAAATTACGGGTCGTGACAAAGTTGGTATCAGAACGTTAGGTTTAACCTTGGTTGAGTCTGAGTTTGACTATGCGGAGTCTAGGGCGTATATATTCCGGAACCTAGCCTTGACCTTACAGAACTTATACTTAACGGGGGGTTATTAGACCCGAACTTTCATTTCATAGGTTGACCCTGATTGATGGAGTAGGTAGCTTAAGTAGAATGACGTACCGTACGTATATTCCGCGGCATATGTATGATACAATACTCCACTTAAGAAACCTTAGGATGTACATATCTTGAGATCCTTGATACTATTCGTTCCTTTAATCATATATCCATTTGGGATATGATGATTTCCTTATTTCATGTGATTTATCTTCATCGATTCCTGCTTGAGGTTCCTGTCACCATGGTTTGAGCGCAGATTGAGTTGCTGCTAGTGTTTCGGTCAAGGCAAGCTCGCCATGGACGAGGACTGACCATGTTGTTTTCTGGTGACATTGGGACGTGTAGGTATAGTGTTGAGTTGTGATCTCTCGTTTCAAGCGAGTGTTCGGTTTTGCACCGAATGATCGGGCCATTGATAGAGGCTACCGGATTGCGAGGACTGTTGATGTACAGCCTACCTCAGTGATCATGATGTTGTCTACTGTGCAGACAGATGACCCAGCTGTTGTTGAGATTGATGGGATGTCGTTTCCAGAGTTTATGAGCTGAAACCGCTGGAGCTTCCAGGCAGAGATGTGACAGGAGATAGCCAGTCTATCTCGAGTGGAGTGACAGATATGATTCGCCAGATTTGATGTTCCGATGCAGGCTCAGATGAGTTAAAGATTTCCAATTGAAGGATCTTACTTGGATCTAGAGTAGATCGATCAAAAGAGGACGTTGTTCGTCAGATGCTCCGATGTGAGGTCGGTAAGTTGACCAGTTTTAGATAAAAGGACCTCACCCAGATACGTTGCGAGTTGATCGAGAATGGATGAATAAAGTGTATTCCTCAGATGATATGGACGAGTTCCCGAGGATGTGTTCGGCTAGATATCTTCCAAAGTGTGAAGAAGGTACCGAGTTCGTAATTTTGAGTCTGTGTGAGAGACTCCAGATTGACCATAGCCAAGAATGAATTGCAATATGCAGACACCAAAAGATGACGTCGAAGTGGACGATATAAAGACAAGTGGAATAAGAGGTTCGTGCGAGTTGTTAGCGAGCGGTTGTTACTCTCCATTGATGCCAGAGGATTGATATGTGTGCTGAGGCGTTAAATATAGCCAAATTTCAGAGGAAAGCCGTGCTGAGGACACAGCTGTCCGGTTATGAGAAAAGAGTTAAGCAAGAGTGCCAACCTTCGTGTAGTTCGGCATAGGTGAGATCGAAAGAAGCCGTGATCAGATTATTTCCAGGACAACGCAGTGATAAAGACTTGCACCCACGGTCAGTTATAGCGTGCGTATTTAGAGGGCCAGAAGCCGCCGTCAGTAATGTGCCGTTTGAGAGTGGTCATGTTGATTGGCTAAACGGAGATCAAAGTGGTTCCAGAGCGGGACTGTTCCATTAGTGCACCTGACCGGGCCGACGAGTAGAAGGATTGCGAGATTGATAGTTCAGAGAGAAACATAGAACCCAGAGACCGGAGATGCCAGACCGTGAGCAGGAGGCAAGTAGATGATCTTGCACTTCCAGTTTGGGCGCACTGGCATATTTTTCGACATTGTAAGAGGTGTACCTCAATGTCAGTTATTGCGATTTGTGTTTTGTGATCCGAGTATCACACTTTTATCGCTTGAAGTTTGAGTTTCGATGATTGGGTTTCGTGGTTTATGTGTTAGTGCGCCTTGGTTGCACCCATTGAAGATTTATATTGTGTACAGTTATTGCACTAGACTTGTGTTTTATACACTGCTACATTGAGATTTATGATTTGTGCATATCTATTGCACCTGATATCGAGTTGTGCCTTGTTGCACGTACTTATGATTTTGTAGATTTCGAGATTTGTCGATTTGATTTGTGCACGAGGTACGCACTCGATTTGATTTTTGCACTCGATATAGCTTATATATGCTTGCAGTGCATTGATATAAGGTTTTGTGCACGTAGTTGCACACGTTTATGATTTTATATACACCTTGGTATACGCGGTTTTTTTTACGAGCATTTGAGATATTAATGAGTTTACGTGCATTGTTGCACTAGATTGTATTTCGCGCACTGGTTGCACTGGATATATATTTTTTGTGCATTTGTTGCACCAGATTGATGTTTTCGTGAGTGTCTGCACTTGATATTCGTTATCGTGCATACTATTGCACTAGATGTTTTATACGGACCGGACACACTTAATTTAGATTTTCGCGCATGTTGGGCGCAGGATGTGAGATTTTGTGCACACCGGATGCACTTGATTGGGATTTTTATTCGTGAATGTTAGATCCACTTGATGAGATTTTTATTCGTGCATGTTTCATGAACATGATTTAGATTTTATTCGCGCATGTTGGATGCACTTGATAGAGACTTCATTCGTGCATGGTTGTTGCGCTTGTTTTAGATTTTCATGCACTGTAGATGCATTTGATGTTGTGGTCATGCACACCTGTTGCACTTGAAAGATGGTTTTGTGCACACCTGTTGCACTTAGTTTTGCTTTTGAACATATTGTGGCACTTGTATTGGATTGGATTTCTATGCGCACCAGACGCATGTGATGTTTGATACGCCTTTTGAGGCTGATTTTATTTATGAGTTTCTCGTTTTGATGATGGATGCTATATTATATAGTAGCCGAGCAGGACAGGTTTGAGGACAGTACCTGAGTACTTTTGCATGCATAAAAAGTTACCAAAGGTTTTCAAAAAGGGGCTATAGTCTCGCAATTTCGTATGTGTCAGCGAGTGGCACGAAATTTTATAAAGAGAACCTTCTGTGATTTTTCATAAAGGCGGGACGTATAATTTGAACGAAAAATAATAAAGTCTATATTTACTACTTTAGAAATGATCGTCTGCCACTTGTGCCGTGAGCTACGCATAGAACGGAGATTTGAGAAAGATTTGGCATGAGTTATTCAGCTTTTTAAAATGGTTTTACAAGATGTGTGAGGCACAACTAGTAATGGTATGTAATGATGCTCATTCACAATCAACATATATGAATATAAACATGGGGCTATAATATCCTATCAAGCCCTGACGCATAACGCCATATGGGAAATTTTCCCGTAGATGTTAAATCTACTCACTAGTGATCTCGAGCTAAGTATATCCAACCACCTGCTTCCCTTTCTTCGCACCGTTCGAAATCCCCTCCTGCGATCCTATTAACACAAAACACAATAACGCGTAGATTTAGCAAACTACGCAATAATAATGGACATGACGCCAATGTAACGAATCGGTTCCCTTAAGCAATAATAGGGGTCGCTTAGCGGCTAACGTGTGTGTCGACATCACTAAAACAAACACACGATAGCAAGCTATCCGAAACACCAAAACTACATCGGATCAATCGTAACGCGCATCGTCGAAATACTAAAAACTAGCTAATCGATCCCAGATTTTACATACTGTCAAAATACAAAAATCTAGTAGTACCAAACACCCTAAAATAACTGCAGACAGCTACCCTAAAAATCACAACCCCCCAGTCCCCCACAGGGCCGTGCTCGCCGGATTTCTCCCCAATGTCGCCGGCCAAACAGTGTCAGGTGGGGTTCGTGCTTCAGCTGTACACTCAGGGTCTCTAGTAAAACACTACTACACTGCTAGTTTTCACAGTAAACACCCGTAGTCACAGCATATAACAGATATCCTAAAGCGATACTAAAAACACGATACGTGCACAAAACTATATCTTTTAGTGTTCTAAACTGAAGCTATAAAGCAACACAACAATACAACAATCTAATTACAGTTTAGAGATCGTTACCTATCCACACTTGCTTAAAATCCTAGCTTCCCATGCTCCAAGTGATCCTAGTGGCCAAACATGGATTTGTGAAGGATTTAAGTGAAGTTTAGTGGAGATTTGGTGTGGGTTTGTGAGGATTGAGTTAGGGTTTCATTTGAGGGAGTGAGGGTGATGAAATGAGGTGAAGAAAAATGAAGAGGAGAAAATGATAAGTGAATGAGAGTTGTGAATGAGAGTGAGGAGTGTATGAGTAAGAGTGAGAAAATGAGAAATGTGGGTGTGGGTTTAGTGTAGAGCCATGCCTCCCTCTTCTCTCTCCTCATTTAATGCATGGCATGCTTGCCCATGCCTCATGATGCCCCCCCTCTCTCTCTCTTCCTCTCTCAAGTCAACATATTTTCAAAACCCCTTAATTTTATTTTGAAAACTAATTAATTATCTAATTACATAATACTTAATGGAATGGGGTTAATATGCCATGGCTACTTAAGCATGGTTAACCCCCCAATTAACCCTACGTTAACATGCACATGCATGTGCAAGCCCAAATTAAATATTAATAAAATATAAATTAATTTTTATACATTTTTTGAAAACTATTTTGGTAAACTTTTTACTAAAAATCCGCATTATCGCTTAATTAACACTAATCGCAATATAAGGTGTTACAAAAAAAAACCAAATCTAAGAAATACAGATTTGGACTATTCCACGCCTTACGGGCGACAACACAAATTAGTCTCCGTATACAATCCACGGGCAACCTAAACAAATAAAAAACACACACGATACGAAGTGAACTTCCGGAGCAGGAGAAAGTGGTTATCGCGTTGCGATAACGTAATTAACTGCAGGGGCTCGCGCCGATAGTAAAGAACGTCTCCACAATAAAAAAAACCCTCGAAAAACGAGGGGGAATCTGACGAAGTCACGCAACAATGGTTGCATCCTTCCAAACCTCCGATATACGGTGCCATAAATCAACTTGGCATCTTCATACTGGTGGACGGATAAATCCAAAAAGCATCTGCTCCCAAATTCAGGCAGGACGTTCCATCCCGGTTTCGTCCCCGTTTCGGTGATGAACAGATTTTGGCACGCCCGGTGGGACCTTCTCCTCTTTCCACTCCACACTTCATGTATCGTGTTTCGCGAACAAAATCGCGGTTTGCTATAGTTTCCCTTGGATTCGAGGTACTAAGATTTGGTGTCTTGTTCCTGTGCAGAAAGAAGAAGTGAACATCAATGGATTCCAACTGCACAAACTGCAACAGCAACTCCCGCACCGCCCCAACTAAAGGAGTGACATACGGGCCCAATGTGGCCTCTATCTTTTCAATGCCAGAGAGGCAGGTGACTCAAGCCACCACTGGATTGTTCTTCGGGACCATGCTCCCACCCGTGAATTTCAGTGCCCAGTACTACCACAGGAAGCTCCTAGGAAGTCGGTCTTCGATCGACTTGCAACCACCACGTCCCCTCTCAACGGGTCATCCAAGCCCACCACCTCAGTCTTCAACAGGCTGAGCCGAAGCTCAAGTGGGCCTGCAAAGAGGCTCGCGATACCTGAAGGGGATATCCCGAAACGTATAGTCCTCCTAACTCCTGCTGCGGGTGAAGTTGTCAAAGGTACTTCAATTACCAGAAAATCGGCCTTCGAAGGATTGTCCATTCCCTCTCAACGGATGTCAGTCTTCGAAAGGCTAACACTAACAGTAGCCGCTCACCAAAGCAGGGGGCACGACGGTGTCGCTTCCACAACTGAGGTGGTCCCATCTACAAGGCACGCTCGACTTCGCCACTGGCGCCGAGTGAAAAGAGCTGGGGGCAACTCCCCCTCCAGACTCACCCCACCAGCTCCAATGGTGGATGATGACGCTACTGTTCTAACCGGGAATAGCATCGATCTGCTTAGGATAATACGAAAGAACTCTCCAACCGCGGTGCTGAAGAAATCTCCACTACCTACTGAAAATAAGCCGCAGGCAAAACCGGAGTAGCCCCCTTAGCGGCTCTTTTCCCAAATCTACAGGGTCTGGCGGAAAGTCCAAGATTCTGTGATCAACAAAAACCACTCTCGTTAACCGAAGAAAATGAAGGTTCGACAATAGGAAAATCATCCCTCCACCATACAGTGAGGGACTTATTTCACATAGGCGCTTGTTACAACGGCTCCTTCAACCTCGACCTCCCACAAAAGGAGGAGGCCGGAGAAAATCTCATTGCCTGCGGCAAATTCCAAAGGCGTTGGACCTAAACGCCCTATGTTTGGTGGATGATAGTGCACACGATTTAAAAAGCTTCCAGAAAAGAGGAAAGCCGAACTTCCGTGGGTCATCGGCCGCAAAATCGGTCATTGACAAAATCTCAGGAGCAACAACAAAAGCTTTACGAGATGCTGAGGAAAATGGCAGCACTTACCGGACAGTAAGAAAATCCGGAGTCAGCATCTGAATAGAGCAAAGAGCAGGAGACCGATACAGAGTTCCTGCGAAGGGTGCTTGAAAGAAAGGATAAGGAGGCCGCGGAACAGGCTGCTAATATAAAGCAGATGGCACTTTTGTTCCAGGATATGGTTGGAATGATGATCCAGCCAGAACCTCCAACTGAATACCCACCGATAATCATCGAGGACGATAGATGGGAAATATCAAACCCTCTTCCTGCGTTATCAACAGCCAGGGAGGAAACGATCTCCAAAGCTGCCCTTGATGATTAGATAGATCAAAAATACGAGCTCATTAGGCAAGTGATGCGGCTGGCCATGTCGTCAGAACTGGGCGACCGTATCCGGGTTGGTATGACAAAATCAAATACCCGCCAGGATATACGATCCCTAAGTTCCACGTGTATAAGGGGACAGGAAATCCTCATCAGCACGTCACTCAGTTCATAGCTCTATGTGGCAATACTGGAGGCGACAACAAAATGCTGCTTCGCCAGTTCATTGGCACCCTGTCGGAAACAGAATTTCAATGGTACTTGGAGCTCCTAAATGACTTCGTCAAAACATTCATGGAAATGGAATTTTTGTTCAAACAGCGGTTCGCCAGCTCAAGCGAGCGCACCCCGATCACGGCATTAATCAATGCCAGGGTGAAGCCAGGAGAGACCCGGGTTCAATACGCAATCTGGTGGCGGAACCTATAGTCAAAATGCGAACAGCGCATCGTAGAAGCTCCTACCGTGGGCATGTTCATAGAGACTCTGGATCTTCAGGAGACTGTGTCCCAGTTCATGATGTTCTTTAAGCCGACCATCTTTCAGGATCTGATCGACAAGTTGGACCAGATGGGCCACGGACCATCCTCCTCAAAATGGACCCTCGGAATGCAAAGGGTAAATGGAAAGCGGCCTTCATTGCGAACACTCAACAACAACCGAGTGAACCAAAACCGGTTGCTCACAAAAACAACGTGCGCCCATGCCAATACCTGGAAGAGAAGCTAGGACTCGTTTACTCGTTTCCCCATGATAAAACGAGGAGACTGTTCGAACTGGTAGTGCACAACAAACTCATCACTCTGCCGGACCCAAAACGTCCACCGTAGCACGGTGACGTCAACAATCCCAACTACTGGTCCTACACCTAATGGTGAGCCACCCCATTGAGGATTGCTATATCTTCAAGAACTTGGTCGAGGACCAATACCGTCAAGGGAAATTCGTGCTGTTAGAGAACTGAATGGTGAACCCGCCATAGAGGCACGCTCCAAAAAAGATGGATACGCTGGGGGAATTATGTACGTTTGTGGAAGAAGCTCCGTGGGAAGTTGTCCTTTCAACTAAAACCAAAGGAATGCTGAAGGATCTTCAAGCAAGTACAGCGATCAGGTGGAAAAGCCCACTGGAGCCTGAGATCATTGGGGGGATGCTGAAACCGCGTCCCAATCCGAAAACTGCTAACGATGGGCAAAACGCCCAGGTCAAGCCTTCAAAGTCTTCGAAGGGAAAGAAGAAGACCAAGAAGCCCGTGCAGCCTGACGACAAGTGCACGGACCTGCAAATGTACATCGACACGCTGTAGGAGTACAAGCAGAAGGTGCGGACCCCAGTCACCCTCGATGAGTTTTTCAACCATATACTTGAGAACGGAGATAGTGACGATGATGAGGGAAATGGTTCGTCGGGAGAAACCGAAGAGTATGTAGCAAGTTGCCACATGGTTTCTCATTTGTCGTTAAATAACGAAGAAACTCCCTCAGCGTCAGAAAGCAACGCAGAGGAACTAGGGGCAGGATCGGTGCCAAAATCCCCGGAGTTGCCAGAAGGCCTAATTGACAGGCTGTTAAACGAAGCTTTTCAAAAGAGCAGAGCTGACTAAGAACGTGAAACGACCATATAAGAAAAGGCCAAGCATCGACGTCAGGATGAAGATGACGCAGCGAGGAAGAGTCACAAAGTACTCCAACCAGACCGAAGCACACCTGCAGCAAACAAAAGCAGTTTTAAGATGGAGAAACGGTTCGCCAAATCCCTGTCAATGGGAATGAAGCTGCCATCTCTCAAGCGAAATATTCCCGTGGCCACATGCCACAACGGAGAGATTTTACGCCCAAACTATTGCCTATATAATCGGAGGGTCACCCACCCCACCGAAGAGTGCAATGCCTTCAAGAAGTGGTGGCAAGGATACGTTGCCTACCGACAACACTTCAAGCAGATGAAGCGCAAAGCTTGTCGGCAGCAAAGAAGCACAACATATGAGCGTGAAAGAATAGCTGGCAACTGTCATATGGTTGGTATTAGTTCGACAAAAGGAAAATCCCAAGTTCTTACATTCGGGAGAGATTCTGAGGAAGAAATAACCATCGGCCCTCTCTTCAAAGAACCCACCTCCGGAAAAGAAGAAGAGGAGAAGAACTGTGAGAATATTCAGCTGCGTAACCACACGCTACCTGAAAAGAACCTCGGGCCTACAAACAAAGGTTCGAGCAAAAGAGACAAGGGGAAGGAAAAAGTCCATGAGGAAATTGACCTCAATGATAGAGTCGTCGAAGAACTCGCAGCCAAGGACCCGCCTAAGAAAAACAAGGTGGATTACAATGTCCTGGCACATCTGAGGAAGATACCCTCACAACTGAGCATATTGGATGCTCTCCTCCTGTCCAAACAAGAAAGAGATTCTATGATCAAGGCATTATAGGAGCCCGATCAGTTCCAAGCTTTCCTTGCAGAAAAAAAGATGAAGGACGAGCTGGCATAGGTTCATACAGCTGGCATTACATTCGGCGATGAAGATCTCCTCCTCGGAACGTGCGAGCACAACCGTCCTCTATATGTTACCGGGTACTGCCACGACATCAAGATAGGGAAGATCATGGTCGGCAACGGGTCCTCCGTCAACCTTCTCAACGTGAAGGTGCTGAAGGAGATTTTCATGAACTTTCAGCACCTGGCTCGGAATAAAATTACCATCTTCGGGTTCGACTCTCAGTCATCGCGGACTCTTGGGTCCGTAATATTGACATTACGCTTTGGGCTTCTCGTCGCTGACATCAAATTTCATGTCATCGACGCCAAGACTTGCTATAACGCTCTACTCGGCCGGCCTTGGTTACACGAGTACAACGTCATCCATTCTACACAACACTAGTGTATGAAGTATTTCAAAGATGGCCTCGAATACACCGTCACGGGGGAGCTAAATCCATTATCCGTAAACGAAGTCCGAAAATATGAAGACACCAAGTACTTCCTACCAGACTTTAAAGACACGGAAAGATGTCATAAACCGAAGAATAAACAAAATGCTGTCACCACTATCCCGATCTTTAGGAGCGATATTGAGAAAGATGAAGAGATAGTCTACTCGGGGCAACCCCAAGGCAACTTGCCCGGCCTATCTGCTCCTATTTAACGCCGTGTTCTCCACTCGCCCGTCAGCACAAACCGTTACTGGAGCTAATCAGAGTTTACAAATCACCATAGTTCTGCCACGGCATTGCAATGAACTTGATGCTTGATACATACAATGTACAAGAGCTGCGGACTTTCTACATCCCTCCCAGGAGAAGAAGTGAAAAGGTAATCCTCTTCTACCAATCTACGGAGACTGAAGTATAGAAAGAAGTCTGTCATGGTGCCGATTTTGCGCTTGACAGGTTTCAACAAATCTGTCTGCCCAGATATTACGCAGAGGTATTGAAAAGGCTATTAAGATGCCAACGCGTACCGTTAACACAAACCGCTCGACAAGCCCAGTTCTACAACAAGATTTGGGACATTCCTGGGACTTAGCGAAAGATGCCCAATGGGAAGATGGAGACAACTGGGCTAGGATACGTTCAGTCCAAGAAACGGGAGCGATTTCATGGCTGCCGCATCATAAACAACTCTGGTGAAGAAGTGAACGCTCTTTCAAATATCCATGACGTTGAAACAGAATGAGATCCCGCTCTAAGAACATTAAGTCTATCGTTCGAAGAACAAGTTGACAAGCTAGTAAAAGAAGCCTGTCAAAGAATCGGCATAACCACAGTCGTGAAATGGCTATTTATATAAAGGCAAGGACGCAACGCCTCAACCAGCAGTCCGCAGAGAAAGAAGACTACAATGCCTTCCATCCCCAGCTCGCTGTATGTCCTCGCAAAAAGGAAAAATCCCGAAATAGAGGCAAAAATAGGACAAAGAGCGCAAACAACGTTCGCAGACAACATGGTATATCTAAGAAGCCGCGCTATCAAGAAAAACGGGGTTGGAATCCGTCCTTTATCAATAAGATGGGTCGGGAATACACTTTCCCTCAAGACAAGATAAGGAAAATATTCAACCGTGTCATGAAGCATCAAATGATGAAGCTTACGGAGTCTCGGCATCCTGAACAAATAAACGAGTTCCATCATCCGGATTATTGGTCCTATCACCGAGCAATAGGCCATCCCCTTGAAGACTGGTTCACCTTCAAAGACTGGGTCGAAGACCAATATCAACAATGCAAGTTCGCTTTGTCCGACAGCTGGAGGGTAACCCCGCCGGAAAAACATGAGCCAAAGAGGACCATTAACGTGAGGAAAGGACCAGCTCAAGAATGGAAGCAAACCCATACCTGCAATGTGGTAACACTCTCAAAGGAGGGAGAGAACGAGACTATAGATGACTCCTTCAGGTGCTTCGCAAATGAAGATGAGGATGATGTGATCTTATAGTTTCCATTAGAACCAAAAGAGCTGGAAGATGGGATACACACTATGGCAGAAAACCTGAGGAAAATCGACTTGGGCATGGAAAATGAGCCGAGACCCACGTTGGTCAGTGAGCTGTTGTCTAAAAAACAGGTGGCCACACTAAAGAACATGCTAATGCAATATAAAGATTTCTTTGCATGGAACTATTCTGAGATGCCGGGACTGGATCAAAAATAGAGGTGCATAAACTAGCTCTATCACCGGACGTCAAGCCAGTCAAACAGGCGCTTTGAAGAATGTGGCACGAACTCGAGATGAGTATCAATGGCGAAGTCAAGAAACTAATTGACTCCGGCTTCATCCAAGAAGTTCAGTATCCCGATTGGATTGCCAACATTGTTCCAGTGATGAAGAAAAATTGAACCGTTTGCATCTGCGTGGAATTTCGAGTCCTTAACAAAGCTTGTCTGAAGGATGACTTCCCAGTACCAGTTACCGAGCTGATGATCGATAACACGTCCCCTCATGAGGTCTTCTCCTTCATGGATGGATCTTCATGCTACAATCAAATAAGAATGCATCCTGAAGACCAAAAGAACACCGCCTTTCGGACTTCGCTAGGCATATTCTACTATAAGGTGATGCCCTTTGGTTTGAAGAACGCGGGCGCTACCTACCAGAGGGCCATAATGAAGATCTTCGATGATCTCATACATGAGATTGTCGAATGCTATATTGATGACCTTGTTGTGAAAAGAAACTCGTACAAGGAGCATTGGGAACATCTGAACATAGTGTTCCAGCATCTCCGGAAATACAATCTAAAGATGAATCCTCTGAAATGCGTGTTTGGATTCTCCTCAGGAAAATCCCTAGGATTCATCATACTTCATGGAGGCATCGAAATAGACCCATCAAAGATTAAGGCGATTATGGAAATGCCCACGCCAAGAATTCTTAAAAAACTACGGTCTCTCCAAGGAAAGCTCGCGTATATCCGGCGGTTCATAGCCAACCTCTTCGGCAAATGCCGCCCCTACAGCCATCTAATGAAGAAGGGGCCCCCGTTCATTTAGGATCGTAAATGCCAAAGTACACTGGAAGAAATCAAGCAATACTTGCAGAACCCGCTAGTACTGACCGCTCTGGTTAAAGGAAAGCCTCTTATCCTGTACACAACAGCACTGGAAGGTTCTCTGGGCGCGTTATGCGCATAGGAGAACGACCAGGGGAAGGAGAGAGCTCTCTATTATTTGAATCAAGTTCTCCTGGGGGCAGAAAACTATAAGTCGATGTCGCTCACCCCACGTGTTCGCGGGGATGCAGAATTTGCAAAAAATTATTTTAACGAGATTCGCAACACCGACTAGAACCAAGGATCGTCCATAAACCCTTAGCTAGCAAACTTCTTGAGGTTTAACTACTCGGATACGAAGTTATACCTCACGATACATGTCCTTCGGGTCTTCATCGCTGTCCTCCTCATCATCGCAGGCTCTAAGGATCGATCCGGATCGTAGCTTCTTAGACAGCCTCCCCGAGTCAACGACGATCCACCCAAGAGTCCATAGTCCGAGCTCCACCTCAAAACCGAGGTAACTAGGGAATCAAGCTTGCTAAACTTGATGCCCTAGGTGATGTAGAGTATGAAGATGGATTTATTTGTCTCTTGAAACCCTAGGATTCTCAACACATGAGAGCTTTTAGGGTTTTGATGTGAGGAAGAAGAAGAGAGCAAGCTTGAGAGCTCACTTGAAGAAAGAAAAATGATTTTGATAAATGATAATGATAAATGAAAATAAGATGGATAACTTGACATGACCACAAGCTTGGCATGAAAAATATCTCATCAAAATATCTAGGTCACAAAATATCCCATAAAAATATCTAAGTCAAATAGTCAAACCAAGTCAAATGGTCAAGCCAAGTCAAAAGGTCAAACAAAGTCAAGTAGTCAAAAATAGTAGCCATGCCTCAATTATCATTTACAAAAATAACAAATACTTTCATCCAACTCAAAATTGTTTTAATCAAGTAAATGTTCAAAACCTTAATGAGGTGTCTCCTTCTGTGCTCCTCTGATCTGTATATACATACCCGCATTCGTGTTCCAAGAAACACGAATACAAAGAGACGAAACTGATCAATCAATATAATACTAGGATCTGGTTTAAACAAAAGCCTACTAGTATTATTCTCCCGAACATCATACGCGCACAAGTGTACGTAAGTGATCGTAGCCCTGCCGTAAAACCATACGACCTCTACACCTTTTACCCAGTGCAGGGAAACTCTCTGTGTGGGACTCAAAAGACTCGACACTACGCTGGAAGTGGGTTTAACCACAGGCCGCAAGCGGTACTAGCTGCACGTAACGGTCCCCAGGTAGATGTAGATAAGAAGGCCGATGAGGAAAACCCATCTGAACTCCTACTGAGCCTGAATGTGACAATCTCTGTACAGTCCGGTCTATTGGTTTAAGAGTATCGCATATCGGGCCTAAGGGGCGGTAATCGTCTGACCCATAATAGCGCAATAACTCGTGTCGGAGAGTAGCCCAATACACCCTGAGAAACTACTGGAATGCCTACCAGTAAATCTCGCTTGCCTTGGACAAGGACTTTGTGTAATGGCCTTCCGAACACAGTGCGATATCAACCCCCAATACCGGGAGAGACGAATCCTATCAACCGCCACTGCCTCCAAGTGCTTCGGGAGTGCACCCAACTACTACCTGTTTGCATGACTCCTTTGAGCCATGGTATGGTAGTAATCAAAGTACAGTAGGAACACACTCGAGGCGAAGTAGCAGTGTCAAGTCGACGGACTAAGCTGTACTCATGTCATCTGGGAACTACTACCCGACGATAGGTATAATACCCACCAACAGTTCCCGGCGAGTCATGTCCAGTATACTTATAACCTAATGAGCACTTGCATACTCTCTCCAGTATGACGTACTGATGGCTGTGGGACAGACCATCTCCCCTGCTGGGATGAGAAGCGTATACACTAGTCTACTGTGGAGTATCGATGCCCCGTCTCGATAATCCTATGACTAGGGACCTGTGTAGGATGTGCTTATAGATTACCCATCCCCCACTAGTGTGACTTCCATCACAACACTGATAATCAAGCAAAGATCCTATGGGCTCTACCAATATGTATAAGCGATATGCGAAAAGAAACGCATGCACATATTGAGGTAAAAACAAACCATGTAGTATATACTACCATTTTGAGCAAGACTGTTACTATATCCGTGTATATTCCAAGCTCCCATTAAGTAATATACAATCCAGTATGATACAATAATGGCATCTAGGACATATATCAGAAACAATCACCCACTTGCACTAAGGCCATATACTGGCATATCGCAGACCGAAGATCTCGAACAGCCTCTCGTACACTATCTAAGGGATGGCCTCTGTTAGTGGATCTGCAGTGTTGTTTTCTGTATCTACTCTCCTCACCTTGATCCCCTGGGGAACAACGATCTCCCTAATCAGTTGGTACCGCCTCAAGATATGTCTTGATCTGTGATGGGACCAGGGTTCCTTCCCTAAAGCTATAGTGTCGTATGTTTTCACAATACTAAAGTATTAGACCAACAAATGGAAGGAACCACCTGAAGTTCAATTAAGAACTTCCATATCCAGATTCCCTCTTTTGCAGCGTCTCATGCAGCGAAGTACTCCGTTTCCTACGTCAAGTCTGCAACGGTGTCCTGCTTGGAGCTCTTCCAATAGACTGCCCCTCCACTGAGGGTAAAGCCATAACCTGACATGGACTTGGAGTCATTCTTATCAGTTTGGAAGCTGGAGTTAGCAAAGGGCTCGAGCTGGAGGTCCTTTTCCGCCATACACCAAGAACATCTCCTTAGTCGTTCTCAGTTACTTGAGAATGTTCTTTACTTCTTCCTAGTGCTTCTCCCCTGGGTTTTACTGTTACCGGCTAACCATGCTTAATGCGTAAGCTACATCTGGTCTGGTACACAACATCGCATACATTATAGAGCCTACTGCAGAAGCGTAGGGTATAATCGACATGCGAGCCTTTTCCAAATCAGTCTTGGAAAACATCTCTTTGGAGAGGGTTATTCCGTGACAATCCGTTAGACCACCGCGCTTAGAATCGTCCATCCTAAATATTTTCATTATGGTGTTGTTGTACCTTGACTGTAAAAGTCCCACCATTCTCTATGATCTGGATCCCCAGAATGTAGTTGGTATCACCCAGGTCTTTCATGGGGAACCTCTGTGACAAGAATCCTTTGACTGATTGTAGCATAGGAATGTCATTTCCTATCAAGAGAATGCCATCTACGTACTCAACGAGGAATTCCACAGTTCTTGCTACAATCATACTATAAATGCATAGTTCATCTGGATTTTTGATAAAGTCGAATTCTTTGACTGTCTCAATAAAAATAGATGTTCCAACTCAGCGTTGCCTGCTTTAGTCCATAAATGGATGATCAGTCGAAAATATTGTATATTTTAGCCGGCAATTTCCTTAACATTTGCATACACTTAGAAGTGTTCGGCATTCATATTCTACATATTAACAAATCTGTCACAAAATATGAGATTGCATGTATTAGACTTTTAAACCGACACTTTAAGGGAAATTAACCGCATTTCATGGCATCGCATCATTTCTGTATTTGCGCAACACTTGTCTTGAGTCTGTGCAGGAAAATACGGAAGAAAATCAAAAGAAGCTGATCAAACAATACGCCAACTAAATCATTTCAGATCTGGTAGCAGTGCAGAAGGAATTAGATAATTCAGTACATCAGAAGAAGGCCCACAACTCAAGCCCAACAATCACCAGAAAGCCCAAGCTCTAAAGCCCCAAAGCTGCCGCCCTTCCGCGGCCCAAACCCCTTATCTGCGGCGGAAGCGCCGCGGTTCTGCCACGTCAGCCGTCAAGTTTTGGGCACAATTCCTCTCTCTGGTTCCACAGTCCATTCTGACACTTAAAAGTCCAGAATTCTCTCGAAGCTACTAGAGATCAGAAATGAAGATTAAGAAGGCTAATCCTAAATTAAGCTCCTAATTAATCCTATTCTAGAAACTCCTCCTAACTAATTACATCTAGAACCTTCTCCCCTAACTAACTTTTGGAGGGAAATTTGAATTTCCTCAACAAACTTTAGGAGGGAAAGTTAGAATTTGAAATCCTAGATCTAGGGTTAGTTATCTATAAATAGGAGCCTAAATCTAACGGTTGAGGTTGTTCATTAGTTGATCATTAGCTAGTTCATTAGTTAAATAATCTTTCCCTCTTTCATCATCTTCGTCCACAAGTCTCGTGACAAGGCTTGTGCGAAACCCTAACCCTAATTCCACTCCAAATCCAAGATCTTGAGTACCAAATCAAGCGAGAAGCCTTCAACCTTTTAGGAGCCGAGCCGATCTTCAATCGGGCAAGTGATCCAAGCCGATCCGCGATCCACGGAGACGAGCGAAGCCAAGTCGACGATCAAGTTCTTCCTCTTGTAGTTCTTGAGTGATTGTAACGAAATTGTTGATATAAATAAAAGGTGAATTTCTTTAATCTTGCTTTCTTTTAATTCTTGCATCATGATTAGATCTCAATTTGTAATTGTTGCTCTTGTTGTGATGTTTGAGTGAAACTCCGCTCGTTAAGGAGTCGAGACGATTGTAGAATGATGATGTAACAAATCTTAATACTATTTTTAAGTCCTACGAGTTTGTAAACCCTAGCAAGTTCAAGAATCGATGACCTAGTTTCGTAGCGATGCTTTCTTGATTGCGATCGCTCGAAATTAGGGATCTACGATCGTTTCTTGAATCTACTAGAGGCTAGCATATGAATGATATCGACGAAAGAACAAGGGATAAGATGAAACCCTAGTTTCACAAGAAATTCCAAATTCTCATCGATGATCATCGATCTAGTATCAATTCATCGAAGGATAAGAATACGTAATTGTAAGATTACATCACATCTATAGATCCGATCGATTCCTACGAGCCTCATTTCGATTCTTGAGATTTGGTTTGGAAAAAAAATCAACAAACGATCAATTCTTGATTCTATCTTTTAATGCTTTCTTAGATCTAGTTTTTTTTTCTCTTTCTTGAACCTCAAATATAAATCATGAATTGTTTTGTTTTCTTTTCATTAAAGTTCAATTCATCTAATTCGAAAGACGAACGATTACACTTTCCCTGTGGACGATCCGCACTCACATACTAACTACAATCCGACACCGTAGTTGATTGCGGTCAAATAATTTTTGGTTGTGATTTCTTTACAATTCCATACTACACATCGAGAATTCTTTTCAATCAAATGGCGCCGTTGCTGGGGACTATTTGATTCGATTAACACAAACATCGAGAATTATCATCAATCAAATGGCGTCGTTGCCGGGGATAGTGCGCTAATAGTTCGTATTTTGAAATTTGAGTTGAACAATTTATTCCATTATAATTTTTAGATCAAAATTCGTGCAAACACTAATACGTGTGTTGTGATTTGTTGCGAGAAAATCTGGAATCATTGGAGCTGGAGAAAATTTTTTCTGAATATTCCAGGGGACTCAGGAGCTGAACAGAAGCTCTCTGTAAAAATATTTTGCAGTGAAGTTACCACCCGAGCGCGGAAGCGCGGCACCAGAGGCTTATCCGCGGCGGAACCGCCGCAGGTTGAGCTCTTCTCTGCAGCATTTTTTCTCTGTAAGTCCCTCACTTTCTTATCTTCTCCTTTCTCTGCTCCAACTAATATTTTGTGCAGGTTTCTTTGCAAATAAATCGCAGCGCCGCAAAAGCAAAACAAATTTGTGCGTGTTTTTGATTCTTGTGGTTGTTGCATATTAATACGGAAATTTAAGGGGCACGACCAAATCCAAATTAGGTGGGGATTTCATTACCCTTCCTAGGCCCCGAAAATCGCAAAACTTGCATCCGCATTTACCCTCATTAATTAAAAGAAATCTAGAGATGACTCTAAGGACCGTCGCGCTCAATTAGGACAGAAGAAGGCCGTGGGTAATCCATTGTTTATCTGCGTTTTTCTGTGGTGCCTAAGGCGAGTGTGTCTAAGGCTAGTGGTTATTAATTAGGCCCACTGTAGTGGTGGTTCCTTCCCACTTACCTGGCACTTATCCGGCCACAGGGAGACAAAGAGGCAGTGGAGGATTTATCGTGCGACTTGTCTTTTGGCAGTTAGGAGCGGTCTAGAGTTTGACCTAGGTGACTACTAGATTCTAGGGTTTTGTGTGTTGCATTTGTTTTGTTGCATCATTTTTTTCAAAAAATCCGTATCTTTTCAAAACCAGACACCACATTCATATCATTCCCCTAATTATAAATTCACGCTGCCACTTGTACTAACCCTTTTTAGTGCAAGATAGGCTGGACACGGGTGTCTAGTGCCCGTTAGTCCGCGTTTTCCTTTTATCGACCCAAAAGTCGGTATTTCTACATTTACCTTTCTTTACCCACCACCACACCCACATCGATGGATCCACCTCCATCGAACTTCTTTTCCACTACTCTGCCGCCGTCCGTTGGTGCGCAGAATCCACCTCGCATCTCTCTCCAAGAGAGGTGCTATCCAACACGAGGCCCACTTTCCACCTGTCTTTCCATTCCACCAGCCAACGGGGAAAATTTTCAAATAAAACCCCAATACATCAACCTTTTACCAAAATTTCACGGTCTCGAGTCTGAAGACGCATACGTGTTTATGACGAAATTTGAAAATGTATGCGCAATGATGGGTACTTCACAGTTGTCTGTGGATGCTTTACGTCTTCGTCTTCTCCCATTCACTTTGTGCGATTTAGCCGAGAAGTGGCTATATAACACTACCGCACATTCCATTTCAAATTGGGACGAATTCGTCAAAGCATTCCTTAAGAAATTCTACCCACATCAAAAGACAGCTCGAGTCCGTAGCGAAATCTATCAATTCACCCAGCTTCCAAATGAAACATTTTCAAAATGTCTCGACCGTTTCAAGGATCTGTTAGTCCAATGTCCACATCACGGTATCCCGAGATGGGAATTGTGCCGAATCATTTATGAGGGCATTACTCCTTACACAAGACAGACCCTTGAATCCATGTGTCAAGGCAACTTTATGACTAAAGATGATGGGGAAGCCTGGAAATTTCTTGAAGATTTCGCTGAAAAATCTTTACAGTGGGAGGGTGTGAGTCAATCGTCTAGGGATGGAAATGATATTTCCATAGGAATTAGAGCTGAAATTTCAGCTTTACATAAGAAATTTGACGCTATGGAAAATAAATTTTTAGCTGCCGCCCTAAGTCAAATATCACTCTCCAAAACTGTATGTGGTTGTTGTTCTGATCCGTCTCACTTGACGGAAGAATGTCCGTTTCAAGGTCCTGAGCATACAAATGCATCATTTCAAAGACCTAGAAACGATCCATCTTCCTCCACATATGATCAGGGTTGGAGGAATCACCCTAACTTTGCTTGGAACCAATCACAATTTCAAAACACGGTTCCAACCCAACACAATTTCCAAAGCGTCCCTCCACCACAACAGCACCCACAACTTCAATTGAGTAAGCACCCCTTCCAATCACAAAACTTCCAAAATCCGGCCAACACTTTTGCACCATCTAATCCTTTGCAATTGACCGGTACAGATAATACCTCTGCACTAGCAAAAACCTTGGATACTTTCATGAAACAATCCATCCAAGGTACGGCAAGTTTGCAATCTTCCGTCGAGAATGTAATGAAGATCATTATCTCTCAAAATGAGAACATCAAATCGATGGAAGAACAAATTGCACAACTAAAAGCCGAAATGAGTGCAAGAGAGAAAGGGAAACTTCCAACTCAACCTTTACCTAATTCTGGCTATTCACATGATGTGGATGCAATCACGTTGAGATCTGGAAGAGTGCTTGACCATCATCTTGGAGAAGAGTTTGATGATACTGATAAATTAATCAATAGAACCCCGGCTGAGACCTTTTCTCACACACACACTTCTTACCCCAGTTCTTCTACCCTACCATCTTCTTCCGAGCCTATTCTCCATTTCCCAAAAGGCTCGCCACTACAGTCCACCTCTTTTACCCCTCCACGGACGATCCCCACTTCTATTCCGGGATCGGTTCCACACACACTTCCTTCTCCTATGATGGACCCAGCGCTTACTGCTAAAGCACCTTATCCTAATCGGTTAAGGGCTAACACACCGAGTCCACATATGGAGAAGATTATGAACATTTTTAAGCAAGTAAACACCAACATCCCACTCCTAGATGCCATCCAACAAGTTCCGTCCTATGCAAAAACTCTTAAGAACTTGTGCACTAGGAAGAGGAAGAATCCAGTGCCCAAGAAGATTTTCATGGAAAAAACAATAGACACGGCTTTCCCCCAACAATTACCGAGGAAACGTAAGGATCCAGGATATCCTACTATTTCCGTTTCTATTGGGGAAAAACACATTAACCGTGCTCTATTAGATCTTGGCGCTAGTGTTAACTTGCTTCCATACTCAGTCTATGAGCAACTAGGTATTGGAGAGTTGAATCCAACCAATTGCACTCTCCAAATGGCTGACCGATCAATCACTAAACCTAGGGGTGAACCGGAGGATGTGTTATTAAAAATCGGGGAATTTATATTCCCGGTAGATTTTATTGTAATTGATACACAGCCTGTAGCTAACCCACGGAATCAAATTCCGGTGATTTTAGGTCGCCCCTTTTTGGCCACTTCCAATGCAATAATCAACTGTCGTAATGGTTCTATGACCCTATCTTTCGGGAATAGGTCAATAGAACTAAACATTTACAAGTTGGGAAGTGTACCCTCCGAACCTATTGCTCAGATATGTTCTGTCGACTTAATGGATATCGACAGCAGCGAATTTGATGATCCTCCTGATATCGATCTAGACTCTTTTCTGATGTTATTGTTTGACCCAACTATGTATCATACACATACGGACTCTTCCACCGAGATGTCCGGGTCAACAATTAACACCGATTATGAACTGTTCTTAGAGTCTGAAGATCACCCCGCACTTTGTGATGACATTATTCATCGGGGTATTAATGGAACTTTTGAGGAGATCTTCGCTGATGAACTCGCATTTCTAAAAAGCACGGGTGTTGAGACGAATCATGTCCAAATCAATGGAATTGAACCACCACCCCTTCTTCTGAAATGTAAAAAGAATGCGAGTTATCCATCACATTCACTGCATCGTCTCTCCAAAATGAGACGCACACACATTCTCTCCCACCACTTACCTTTTCCCCACTTCTTCTTCCACCAACCCGAGCACTGCATTGATAAAATTTTCGAATGGTTGGTGTTAACATTCGGTCTTTGCAAAGGTTGGCATCGACCAATGATTTTTGACCCCCACTTGTGATTTTAAAATTAACATTGCATAACTCAAGTTTGGGGGGGTATAATTTTTTCGGGCTCCTGAAAAGAAAATTTTTACAAAATGATGAGCCAAGAATAAGTTTGCGGGAGGGTCTTCACTTAAATATTTTGCCCCTACTAATAAATTCCTCCCAAGCTTACAGGTTTTTCGAGATTTAGCAGAAGGCAACAGTGAGGACACTGTTGAAAACAAGTTTGAGGGAGATTTGTGCTTATTTTCGCATCATTTGCATATCATCTGCACAAGCACAAAACACTTTTTTCGAAAAGAAAAAAAAAACCATAAAAATTTAAAAATTTTCAAAACTATAAAAATATTTTTGTACATAAATAAGATAATGAATGTTTAGGTAGTGAACAATTACATCCATGAGATAGAAAAATTTAAGAAAACTAAGAAAATTAGAAGTTTTCTTATACGAACTAGTAATAAGTAGTTATGAGCCGTTGTCCCAAGGGTTTGTAAGATGAAGGACGTCACTAATCTGAGGATAAAAATAAGTCTGAAAAATAGTTTCTATTCTGGAAGCCAAACATTTTGAACGTTGCTACCCTGCTATTCGCACTTACACACATCTTGAAGCCTGGGATAGTAGAGGATACCTTGAAATGCTCTTGTCTTAAAGCCAAAAGTATGAAAAAAATAGTATTTTTGAAAATGGTGAGAAAAATGGACACTGGTTTTGTTATCACCAAGGGCAATAAAAAAAATATATAGCAAAAGGGTATTTCTTCACCTAGTGCCCTAAGGTCAACTGGTCTGGGAGTCACTGCTATGCCTGAGGTGGTGCAAGACTAGGAAAATACACCAAGCATGCAAGCACATTAGTAATCGGTCGGTTAGTACCTCAAGAAGTATTAACGGTCGCATGAAAGTGTGTAAGCAATCTCGTTTGCCAAGAAGTACTGAGGCTGATGGGCAAGAGTATGATAGCTTGAATTGAATTCTCCGGGTGTAGGGATGTCTTTACACACACGCAGGGTTATATGATCGATGTTTGGAAGAAAGATAGGAATGAAGAATAAGACGATGTTTTATTGAGGGAGGACGTGATTTCTAACATCTTTTCATGACCATTAAGATAGGGCTCATGACAACCGAAAAGCTAGCTTAGTTGGAAACCCTAATTTTCAAAGTCTTTCTTTTACAATTCTTGTCTTTAAATGTAATATTCATGATCTTACTTTTATTATTGGATTTTGTGGGTGCAATCCGCTGAAAACCCTCAGGAGACAACACTCCTCCTACTAGGGACACCTAGAGGTTTAAAGGCTTGTTGCACGTGCTCAGTGCAATCGTGTTGCCTACGAAAGTGTGCTAGTTAGTTTTTCTCTTTCTTTATTTTCTCCTTCTCTTTTTCTTTTTAAAACATTCGCTCGAGACGATCGAAATTAAGTTTGGGGGTATTTGATCAGTCGAAAATATTGTATATTTTAGCCGGCAATTTCCTTAACATTTGCATACACTTAGAAGTGTTCGGCATTCATATTCTACATATTAACAAATCTGTCACAAAATATGAGATTGCATGTATTAGACTTTTAAACCGACACTTTAAGGGAAATTAACCGCATTTCATGGCATCGCATCATTTCTGTATTTGCGCAACACTTGTCTTGAGTCTGTGCAGGAAAATACGGAAGAAAATCAAAAGAAGCTGATCAAACAATACGCCAACTAAATCATTTCAGATCTGGTAGCAGTGCAGAAGGAATTAGATAATTCAGTACATCAGAAGAAGGCCCACAACTCAGGACCAACAATCACCAGAAAGCCCAAGCTCTAAAGCCCCAAAGCTGCCGCCCTTCCGCGGCCCAAACCCCTTATCTGCGGCGGAAGCGCCGCGGTTCTGCCACGTCAGCCGTCAAGTTTTGGGCACAATTCCTCTCTCTGGTTCCACAGTCCATTCTGACACTTAAAAGTCCAGAATTCTCTCGAAGCTACTAGAGATCAGAAATGAAGATTAAGAAGGCTAATCCTAAATTAAGCTCCTAATTAATCCTATTCTAGAAGCTCCTCCTAACTAATTACATCTAGAACCTTCTCCCCTAACTAACTTTTGGAGGGAAATTTGAATTTCCTCAACAAACTTTAGGAGGGAAAGTTAGAATTTGAAATCCTAGATCTAGGGTTAGTTATCTATAAATAGGAGCCTAAATCTAAGGGTTGAGGTTGTTCATTAGTTGATCATTAGCTAGTTCATTAGTTAAATAATCTTTCCCTCTTTCATCATCTTCTTCCACAAGTCTCGTGACAAGGCTTGTGCGAAACCCTAACCCTAATTCCACTCCAAATCCAAGATCTTGAGTACCAAATCAAGCGAGAAGCCTTCAACCTTTTAGGAGCCGAGCCGATCTTCAATCGGGCAAGTGATCCAAGCCGATCCGCGATCCACGGAGACGAGCGAAGCCAAGTCGACGATCAAGTTCTTCCTCTTGTAGTTCTTGAGTGATTGTAACGAAATTGTTGATATAAATAAAAGGTGAATTTCTTTAATCTTGCTTTCTTTTAATTCTTGCATCATGATTAGATCTCAATTTGTAATTGTTGCTCTTGTTGTGATGTTTGAGTGAAACTCCGCTCGTTAAGGAGTCGAGACGATTGTAGAATGATGATGTAACAAATCTTAATACTATTTTTAAGTCCTACGAGTTTGTAAACCCTAGCAAGTTCAAGAATCGATGACCTAGTTTCGTAGCGATGCTTTCTTGATTGCGATCGATCGAAATTAGGGATCTACGATCGTTTCTTGAATCTACTAGAGGCTAGCATATGAATGATATCGACGAAAGAACAAGGGATAAGATGAAACCCTAGTTTCACAAGAAATTCCTAATTCTCATCGATGATCATCGATCTAGTATCAATTCATCGAAGGATAAGAATACGTAATTGTAAGATTACATCACATCTATAGATCCGATCGATTCCTACGAGCCTCATTTTGATTCTTGAGATTTGGTTTGGAAAAAAAATCAACAAACGATCAATTCTTGATTCTATCTTTTAATGCTTTCTTAGATCTAGTTTTTTTTTCTCTTTCTTGAACCTCAAATATAAATCATGAATTGTTTTGTATTCTTTTCATTAAAGTTCAATTCATCTAATTCGAAAGACGAACGATTACACTTTCCCTGTGGACGATCCGCACTCACATACTAACTACAATCCGACACCGTAGTTGATTGCGGTCAAATAATTTTTGGTTGTGATTTCTTTACAATTCCATACTACACATCGAGAATTCTTTTCAATCAAATGGCGCCGTTGCCGGGGACTATTTGATTCGATTAATACAAACATCGAGAATTATCATCAATCAATGGACTTAAGCAACTTGCACATTGTCCCGCTGTTCCCACTATAACACCTTAAAATACGATTAGTGGTTAACTAGGCGATAATGCGGTTTTTAGTAAAAAGTTTACCAAAACGGTTTTCAAATATTTTATAAAATATAATGAATATTTTATTAGAATTTAATTTGGGCTTGCACACACATGTGCATGTTAACCTAGGGTTATTTTGGGGTTAAACCATGCTTAGTAGCCATGGTGTATTAACCCATTCCATTAAAAGAATTATGTATTTAATTAAGTTTTTGTTTTGTTTTCAAATTCAAAAATTCAAAAATTATTTTTCCTTTTGGGGTTGACTTGGGAGAGGAAAAGGAAGAGAGAGATGGGGAATGATGAGGTTAAGACAAGGGAGAAAAGCATGCTTGGCATTTAATGAGGAGAGAGAAGTGCCATGCTTGCTCCCGTACCCCCCTCTCACTCTCTCTCTATTATTGTAGTCGTTATGCGTCAGGGCTTGATAGGATATTGTAGTCGCGTGTTATATTAATATATATATATATATATTGGTTGTGCGTATGTACCATTGTAGCATACCCCTCTTTTGTTGCATATAAACATAGTATTTATGAGACACCGCACTGTTACTAACGGATCATGCTGCACGAGCACTAATTGTATACTACACACACACCGTTAGTAATTGCCATGACACTCGCACTATAGAATTGCTATGAACCATACATATTCTAGCTTACCTCATTATTGATGATTTGACCTGATTCTGTTCCTTTGTGTGCATACATATTGTGTACATCCATATTGGTGCATATACATATTGTACACTCATGCATGCGTATATACCACTTGTACATCTATATTGGCACATATACATATTGTACACTCATGCTTGCATATATACCACTTGTACATCAATATTGGCACATATACATTTTGTACACTCATTCTTGCGTATATACCACTTGTACATCCATATTGGCACATATACATATTGCACACTCATGCTTGCATATATACCACTTGTACATCCATATAGGCACATATACATATTGTACACTCATGCTAGCGTATATACCACTTGTACATCCATATTGGCACATATACATATTGTACACTCATGCTTTCTTATATACCACATGTGCATCCATACCTACATACATACTTATTGCACATACATAGATGATGCTGGCTTTGGTTTTGGAGAATTCGGCACCGCATGAGATATTTTCAAAACTGGATCAATTTAAAAGAGCGGTTTTCCCTTAATATGTCATATCACCGTTCCATGTTGCATGATATTCGGATATGCTTACATTTTTATCATATGTCGTATACATCATGCTTTATGATTTTACGCATTGAGATATACTGTTTTCATGAGATTTCTGGATTTGAGAACGGTGGCTATTTCAAAAGAAAGCATGTACTGTTTTAAAAACCCTGTTTCTCTTAATATGATATTTCAGTACGTTCACCATGCGTTTTCTTGGTTCTGAGACGTGTGACATGTTAAACCTGATTCGAGGAGCTGGAGGAGGGGTATTACGGGTACATGGTGGACCTGGTATGGTACCCCGGGGCGAGAACAGATTGTTGTGGCGTAGACGATGAGCCTGCCAGAGGGAATACTACCTACCGGTGATTGGTTGGACCTGGAGGTTATCCGGAGGATACTGACCAGAGTCGAGAGATGTATACGGGCCGACCCATACTGCTGGGGCCGAGGGCCGATTCCGCAGACGGAGCCGTAGGCTGATCGGGACCGACGGAGCCCGATACATGAGGATTTGCGTGTCGATGCTGGACACGAGTATTTCATGATATTTTCGAGTGCCAATATTGGGCACTCATGGTTCCATGAGATTTGCAGGATTTTAGGGCTGATTAGAGTGACGGCGCCTAAGTTCTTGGGATTTGGGGTGTATTTGGTGGACACCGGGTATTTTCCCACGATGATGATTCGTGTAGATGATATTTTATTCCATGATCAGCATTCACAGATATGCATTGCATCATGTAGTTATAGCACCTGATAGAGTACCTCGCATGATTGTTGCATACCCGGATTAGCATATTGATGTTATCAGATTGCACATGTTAGAGTATCGCACTACGTGCATACCTGCGATTACCTTTATATGTTATTTACTATTCATGAGTTGGAAACTCACCCCCGTTGTGCCACGGTGTTTGCAGGTTGACCCTGATAGTAGTCGCGGTAGGGCTACATCATTGTATCTTTTTGTTGCGGATCCCGCTACAGTTTGGCGTGTGGGCCATTTTACTTATAGGTGGGTTGCGGGTATCCGTTTATATTTCATTGTACATTCTATTGTATCTAGTACTCTCCATCTACCATATCATGTATTAACTTAGAAACCAGTTGTGAGGACGATGTTGTATATTATTTTGTACTCTGGATGTCGAGCTCGTGTGAGCCGGCTTTTTTTATGTAGTTTTATTTTTTATTCTGTTTTAACTTATATTGCTCATTTCTTCGCTACGGCGTCGTATATTATTCTTGTGGTGGTTGTTTCCGCCGTTGGGCGTGATTGCTCCCGTTTGGGGATTCTTTATTCTTATTATCAGTTGTTTTACTTATATCATGTGTTGTACCCGTTTTCGGGGCTAGTTTTACAAAGGAGGTGCTGCCGAAATTTTTAAGAAAATAACTTAAACTTTAAGGATTTTTACTCAAGCTTTTCTAAATGTTTTAAACCAATGTTTCCATCACTCACTACTTTTAATGGTTTTGATTTCTGGGTTTCGGCTTACTTAATCGCGTCACGCCAGTAAACGTTACGTGGTTAAGTGCCGGTCACGGGCCGAACTTTGGGTCGTGACACCCACTCTAATTGAAACCCTCTAGCTGATCCATATAGACGCACTCTTCCAAATTACCATTTATAAAAGTCGTCTTTACGTCCATTTGCCAGATCTCACAATCTTGCAAGGCAGCAATGGAAAGAAGGATCTGAATAGATTTGAGCATAGTCACTGGAGAAAAGGTTTCATCATAGTCCAAACCAGGTATTTGACAAAAAACCTTTTGCAATAAGTCTAGACTTATAGGTTTTAACCTATCCATCTACACCAATCTTCTTTCTTAAGATCCATTTGCAGCCTACGGTTTTTACCCCTTCTGGAGCAATGTTCAAAGTGCATAGTTTTTTGGTGTACATGGACTCCATTTCGGTCCGTATTGCATCCAGCCATTTTACCGATTCACCGCTCTGAACGGCTTACTGGAAGCTAGTTGTCTCATCATTTTCAATGATGAAATCCTCTCGATCCCCGTCTATGAGAAAACCGTAGTATCTCTCGGGCAGATGAGACTGCCTACTGGTCCTGCGGATTGGCGTAGGGATGTCCGGTTCTTTTGAAACCTCTGGTTCTACCATACTTTCAATAATAGTTTGTGGTTCTGGAATTTCTCCCAGTTCTATTGTGCTCCCACTATTTCCTCTTACAAAAAATCGATTTTCTGAAAAATGGGCATGACGATGAACAAAAAACATTTTTCTCCTCTGCGTAATAGGATAGATGCCCCCTGGAGTGCTTTGGGTATCCCTCAAACTTACAGAGTACTGAGCGTGCCTCGATCTTATCCGCATACTGCTTTTCAACAAAAAGTTGGACATCCCTATATCTTCAGATACTGAAGATAGGGTTTCTTCCCACTCCACATCTGATATGGTGTCGTAGGCACAGTCTTGGTAGGAACCTTATTCAAAAGATATGCAGCTTATTCTAGTGCATAATTTCAGAAGGATCGCGGAAACTCAGCATTACTCATCATAGAACGAACAATATCCAATAGGGTTCTGTTCCGCCTTTCCAATACACCGTTGTGTTGTGTTGTGTGTGAAGAAGTAAGCTGAGAGAGAATTTTATTCTCTTTTAGGTAATCCATGAACTCGGCAATTTATGTATTCACCACGTCGATCAGTTCTCAGCGTCTTGATACTTTTGGTTGTTTGTTTTTCCACTTCATTCTAACATTCTTGGAATTTTTCAAAGGGTCTCGGATTTATGCTTTATCAAGAAGACATGTTCTAGCCTAGAGAAATCATCCGTAAAAGTAATGAAATAGGAATAACCACTTCGTGCATATGTAGATATTGGACTACACACGCCTGTTGGATATAGTGCCCTCGGAGTCAATTATTGGATCACAGGCACGTGATTGCATTGATTGAGGGAGGACCTATACCGGTAGGACAGTCTTACTCGAGAGATTTGTATACTATCTGGTTTTTCTTTATCATCGTGTACTACTTTAGGTGACCTTACAGGTCACTATTGCGCGTTGATAGAGCCCTTAGGATTCTTGCTTGACGGCCAGCAGTATGATGGCGATCATATACGTGGGAGCTGGGGTCTATAAGCACATCCTTAAAAGGTCCCTAGTCGTGGGAGTTTTCGAGACAGGGCATCGATACTCCAGAGTAGACTAGTGTATACAGTCAAGACCCCGACGAGGGGTGGTGGCCGGTCTCACAAGCCACTGGTGTCAGTTGGTTCACCTAATATGTATACAGGTGCACATTGGGTTATGAGTACACCGGACAGGACTCGCCGGGAACATGCTTGTTGGTATTATACCTGACGTCAGATAGCAGTTCCCTGGTGACATGTCTACGGTTTAGTTCATCGACCTGAGATCGTCATTTGTCTTGTGTGAGTTCCCACTGTACTTTGATTACTATCCTACCACGGCTCAAAGGAGTCGTGCAAACAGGTTTTAGTTGGGTACAGTCCCGAGCTTCATGGAGGCAGTGAGCGGATCGGCAGGGGTTCGTCTCTCCCGGTATTGGGGGTGAGGTCGCGCTGTATCTAGGAGAGACATTACACGAAGTCCTTGGCCAAGGCAGGAGATTTACTGGTAGGTATTCCAGTAGTATCTCAGGGTGTTCTGGGCTACACTCCGACACGACTTGTACCGCTTTTGGGGGTCTGACTTTCACCAACCCCCTAGGCCCGACATGCGATGCTCATTGAAGAAGGGACCAGACTGTACGGATATTGTCACTGACAGGCTCAGTAGGGTGTCAGGATGAGTTCGCTCATCGACCTCCCTTTTGGTCAACACCTGGTAGCCCGTTACGTACGGCTAATACCTCTAACGTGGTAGTGGTTAAATCCACAGCTAAAGTATTGACGTGTCTTTAGAGTCCCCCACAGACAGTTTCTCAAGTTTCAAGAGAATTGCTGTAGAGGCCGTATGGATTTATGGAAAGGTTCGAACATACGCGTGCGCTTGTGCACGTGTCATGGTTCGGACGGATAATACTAGCGGGCTTTGGTTTAAGCCGGATCCTGGTATTGTACAGTGTAGATTTTTTCTCATTGCATTTTTATTCGGTCGGAATACAAATGCGGTTATGTATATACAGTCACGGGGTTTTCCAGTAATTTATTACGGGATCTCTTTTTGAAGTTGCCAACTTGCTTTCACTTTTCGTCCATTTTCCTTTCTTTCTTTCCTTGGCTGAATTTTCCATGGAGGGGCTTATTTGAAAATGTACAAATTAGCAAAATGGAGGGTGTTTTTTGTGGTGGAGGGTTCATGATGGTTCAAGCCTCTTATGCATCATTTGTCATCATTACTTGCTTTTTGAGATGGGATTTGAAAATGAATTGGTGTGACATTCAAAATGATGATCACTCATTTTCTCTCTCTTGCATTATTCTTTTCCCTCTCTCCACTCATATAACATGGCCGGCGACTTGAAGGGGGGTCTGTCCAAATTTTGGGGGTGGGAATTTGATCTCTTTTGCTTGCACAAAAATCGTTTAGTTCATCTCCAAAGCTTATTACTCCACCTCCACATCCAAATGGCAACTTCAAACAACCCCTCGAGACATAGCATTCTACACTTAGTCTACTGCAATCTTGGACACGTCGGCTTGCCAACTTCGTGTTCGAGTTGCTTCGGTTTAGAGGTAGGAGCCCGTAAAAAGACTTCTCGATGTGGTGCCCTTCCGACGAGGAGACCGGAGATCAGTGATGCCGCGAGGGGCTTGGGAAGGTGACCGAAGACCGAAGGACACGGATCGCTCGGTATTGCTCTCTACCCTTTCTCCAGTTAGCTAGTATTCGGTTAATGGTCCGATCTGGGTTTATAATCCGCGGTAGCGCCGGTTTCCAGTTAAAGAAAAGTTTTTGTTTCCGCATTTTGGCCTCGAACAGACGGCTGGGGCGCTACCGTAGACTCACATGGTATCAGAGCCACGCCATTAACCTTTTCTAGATTGCTCTAACGTGTTTAGAACTTCGATCGAACAAAAATTTCAAAACAGCGATTTCAAAAGCATCGGTTTCTGTCGATTTTCATTTGTGCTCGAAATATTTTTTTTAGCGTTGCAGAAATTCGTGCAGGCGATTTTAAGAATTCTCTAAAAATTTGATTGGGTGATGCTACAGTAGGACCGCGGAACCGCGGCCACACCCATGTTCTGGCCGCGGTTCCGCCGCAGTAATGAGTCATCACCGTACCATTTTTCTACAGTGCTCTTTAAACTTGGAATTGGGGTTTTTGGTATATTCTGTTTGGCCCCGGGTTTTTGGTATATTCTGTTTGGCCCCAGATTTATTTTGAGTGCTACAGTTGTACTTGGGGCCTGCTTCGGGAATTTTTTCGATCGAAAATTTTAAACATGTTAATTCACAGTATTTACATTATATCTGCGACCGTGAATGTCATTTGATCGGTAAATCATATCTAATTGCAATAGCTCTTCTAGACGGATTTGCGAACGTGACATTCACGTTGATGTTCTGTGTTGTGCTGTGATGTTCCGGATTTGTCGTGGTGGATAGCCTGGATGAAATGTTAGCATAGTTTTGGTATTATTATGTACATTTGATATTGCGGGGAGAGCGTCCGACATGTGGACTGCCGTCACTGCCTGTTTGTATATTATTCTTTTGGGGCACGACCGGGCTGAGATCGATATACCCGTTGTATATATTTTACTTTCTGTACTAGGATTACCCCGCGGTGGGGTGCACGGGTAGCCGGGTTCTAGAGGGCAACGGGCCCGCATCACATGGCTTTGAGACAGATGGGGCTTCACTCTAGAATTAGCGGGCTATTCGCCGCACTCGTAGGGGGTACAGGGTGACCCAAGGAGGGGTGCTCAAGTTACCGGATTCCGTAAAGTGTTGGGTGGTCCGTTCACGTTGTTGAAGGGGGCTTCCTCGCTTCAGGTTTTGGCGGGTAATTTTCCGCGCCCGTAGGGGTCTAGGATTTCATTGCACAGGCTATCCACACGACCAGGGGAACGTCGGGTTTTAGTAGCGGCTCTATGAAACCCGGGGATCCCAGATATCTGTATTGTTCTGTGATGCTTATTACATTTCTGTGATGTTGCATTTATCACGCCATAAGCTATTATTATATATTGATATATATACTAGTAGATGTTGTATATGTTTTGCATCCGCGCTAGTCCAGTCCCCGCTCTGTCGTTAGTTAAGTAACCTAACGGGTAATGACGGGACCCAGTGGTGAATGCGGATGTACGTACATCATTATTTTCGTTCTTTATTGGTGTGATCAATTGATGGGACTGCATTGATTCGGATCAATGCAAGCTAAACAAACCTATTCTGATGTTGTTTGAACATTTTTCAAAAAGCTATTATTGCAAGGATGTTCTCTTTTGTTTTACAGTGGTATTCGGTTATGAATATCCAGCACCTCAGTCGACGAGGCAAGGGCCGAGATCCCTTCACCGGGAGTGACCCCTTCGATAGAAGTTTGCGTCAGGGTAATAACTTCACTATAGTCGATTACTTTTTTCTTTGCACAGTAGTATTCGGTTAAGAATATCATGCACCTCATTCTACGGGGAAAGTGCTGAGATCCTTTCACCGGGAGTGACCTCTTTAGCAAAGGTTTTCGCCACTATATTTTTATAAACAGGTTATTCAGTTCCTTCAACGATATCAAGTTCATTGCGGTAAAAGGTTTTTCTCCAAAAACCATTCGTAGCCCTCCGTCATTTCAGATTAGTATTGCTTAGTATTCGTGATATGTTTGTCGTGCATTTCCAAGGCGTAGTGTTCGGTAGCTCTGTAATGTTTTTCTATCGCATGGATATGTGGATTGGTTAGGACAGTCGTACGGTTTTGTTGGCATTGTCAAGGACTCGTACGGGTGGGTTTAACGCAATCAAGATAATGACGGGTAGAACTTGACTAGGACTCTTTGATTTGTTGGCATTGTCAAGGTCACTTGGGTCCTAGGGGTAAATACACACATCGGGAGTTTCTAAAGAAACTGAAACTTTCCAGATATGCGCATACCTTCTGGAGTGTGATAACGTGAGTGGATTCCATCACGTTATCATACGATGATAGTTGGATCCCGATTCCCACTGATGAGTTGGTCTACACCTCGGGTGATCCCGACTAATTCTTCTTTCAGGTTTAGAGGATAATTTGAGGATACAGTCGGAGGTTTCCTGATTAGATAAATTAATAACCATTCTGGTCTAGGATAGAGTGCACACAGAGTGTTTCTTTTCTCTCTCTCTTTGGCAGCGACCATGACCTGACGCTTGACATGACTCAGTGACCAAATTAACCGAATCTTCTTAAAACACTGGCTTTTGGATTGTCTGAGTTGCATAACTCATTGCCACTCCTACTTTTACCTTTTTCTCCAGAACACCCCGTATTACTACAAACGTCCACTTCCATTGGATAAAACCGTCATATAGTTATATACGAACTCGAAAGAACTTATTCAAAGATGGTTTCCGGTTCTGGAGAAAACGAATAGGACTATTCAGTTGACTTTTTATTTACCTTCTCTCAGGTTGCGAGTGCTCCTTGGATTAGGACAGTACACCTATTATGCAAATTGGATAGACTTCTTCCAAACCACAAGCAGGTGCCGAACAGTAAGGAATGAAGAAAACCAATTAGCCTAACGAAGGTGTGCAGAAGGTTTTAAGTAAAGACAAATAAAGGGATTAGTAAGAGGGCAAAGTAAATTGCGACTGCTATTCACGACCAAACCAAGTATTTAATCGCCACTCCTACTTCACCTTTGTATTTCTCCAGGACACTCTGTATCACTACGAAGATCCACAGTTATTTGGATACTCCATCATATGGTTATATACGAACTCGAAGGAACTTGTTCCAGTTCGGCGATGGATTCTGGTTCGGGAGAAATAGGAATAAGGTTTCTGATCAGTTGTCTTTTATCTTCACCTTCTCTCAGGTTACGAGTACTCCTAGGATTAGGAGAGTACACCCATTATGCTTATTGGATAGTCTTCTTCAAACCATAGGCTGGTGCCGAACGGTAGGGAAGGAAGAAAACCATTTGCCCTAAAGGGGTGTACAGAAGGTAATGACTAAAGACATATAAAGGGATTTGGAGAAATGGAAAAGAAATATACGGTTACAGTTGTGAATCTGATAATGGAAGAGGCGTTACTAGGAATACCCGGACACCCCTTCGAAACATTCACATGTTTCAGTTTCACTGTGCATTGTTAATAGAAAACTGATTTTCCAATTAGACACTTGCTCCAGGGTATGTATTTACCAAGTATGATTCTCACATCTGTATGGTTTTACAGATGATGAGTGGGAGTAAGTTATTGGTAATTAGGTGATTGTCCTGATTATATCGGCATTCGTTGTAATTGGTGATTTTTGAGGAAATCACCTGGGTTGTTTGCCGGACTGCAAATATTTGGTTTTGAACATCCGTTGTTATGCACCAATTTCAAATTGATATATCTGTACGTCTATTTTTATAGAGTGAGATATAACTTTTTGAAATTATGTCTATGACATTTACCTATATCACAGGATGGTTAGGTAAGGAGTATTGAACAGCGGTGTAATTCTTCATAACCATAGTACAGTTTTCAACCTACGACGCAAAGGGTTTGAGTTATTCAACTCAGAGGACTTATACAGAGTATTGTATGTTGTCCAGTGTCCATTAGGACAGAGGGGTTGGTACTCGTGCTGTATTCTGTTTGTTAGTTATATGTATGCCCTAGAGGCCATTACTGTACATTGGATGTATATTGTAGTGGATGCTGGGACATATATAGGTAGGACTTTCTTGCTCGACATGATAGTACGCTATCTGGTTGCTCTTTATCTTAACATGTATACTTTCTGTCTCTCTGATTACATGTTGATAAAGCCCTTAGGATGTGTACTCGACTTCCAGGACTGTGATGCAGATCATACTAGTGGGGCCTGGATAGTCCATGAGTACATCCTTGAAATGTTCCTAGTCGAGGGAATATCGAGACGGGGCATCGATATTCCAGAGTAGACTAGCGTATATCTTCTCGACCCATGCGATGGGCGATGGATGATCCCATATCCATTGGTGTTTGACATCGGAGATGGTATGCGGGTGCTCAGTGAAGACTGGGTACACTGAACGGACTCGCCGAGAACTCCCAGATGGTATTATACCTCATGTCAGATGGCAGTTCTCTGGTGACACTGGTACAGCTTAGTCTGTTGACCCGAGATCGTCATAGAGTCTTGTGTGTCTCCCACTGTGCTTTTATTTCCACCCTACCACGGCTCTACTGAGTTGTACAAACAGGTGGTTTTTGGGTACAGTCCCGATTCACATGGAGGCAATGAGCGATAGGAGGGGATTCGTCTCTCCCGGTATTGGGGGTTGATGTTGTGCTATGCTCGACTGGCCATAACAGGAAATCCCTGGCCAGGGTTGCAGTGATATACTGGTAAGAGTTATCAGTAGTTTCACGAATGTTATGGACCTCAAGTCGGCATGACTTATCGAGCTATTGGGGTGTGACGTTTACCACCCCTAGGCGAGATATGCGACATATCAGACGAACAGACCGGACTATACGGTAAGTGTTACTGGTTGGATTCGCAGGAGTGTGAGCGGGCTTGCTCGTCGATCTTCTGATCGCTCAATACCCGGGTGGCCGTTACGTTTAGCAGACCGCTTGCGGCTTGTGGGTGTTTGATATGATCATCATCCGCTGCCGGCGTATTGACGAGTCTTTAGAGTCCTACACAGAGGTTTCCTGGCTCAAGCGAAACGAAATGGGAGCGCATATGAGATATGTGCGGGACCGAGAATAATGCGTGTATGTGATACCGTATTCTATTCTCGCGATGAATGTATCGATTGGTTATATGCGATATAACCTAGTTGTCGAATCAAGGATTGATTCGATAAGCCGATACATTGAATACTAGCCGGTTATATGCGACATGACCGGATCATTGAATCAAGTGTTGATTTAATGATTTAATGATTTAATGTATAATTATATATTTGATATATTACTTTGCATTAACTAGTATTGGTTCACTTTAAATGGATTTACTCACTTAGTTTGTGCACATTGCATAAGTGATATATTTTGTGCACATGATTGTATCATGTTTGATGATACATGCAAGCTAGGGTTAGTGTAAAGAATTTGACCATGGTTAAGATTAACATTAGGGTTTTCTTTTTCTTATTTATTTTGGAAAAAGAAAATGATAAAGAAAATGAAATGGTGGCTTATTTTGTTTGTAGTTGAAGTTTCTTCAAACTTTGACTAAGTAACCATTTTGTCTTCTTTCTTAACCCTAACTCTTCATATTAACCTTAGTCAATTCTCTACCACTAACTAAGGTTAATGATATGATAAGTATTATATTTTCTTTACTATTTTAATTATCTTATCATATCATCTTCTTCTTGCTTCATCTTCTTCTTCAATGGAGAAAGCTTGCTACTCCAATGGCAAGTCATGAAATCTAGTGAGAAATCCAAAACTAAAGTTTACCCACTTCCTATTTCTTCATCCTCTACCTCTTGCCAAGTAGTATAGGGTGTTTCCTTCACAAGTTTTTCCGACTTGGTGAAGTTGGAGCTTGTTCTAGCGACGCCTCGACGTAGATCATCTTCGGCATCGAACCGACGATCAAGCCCGCCCATTCTTCGACGAAGCCGACGTTGGAGTCCGGATTCTTTTTGGACAGCGGAGGGGACTTCGTTGCGGAGCCGTGGAGGTGGTGGACCGGATCTACAAAGGTTGTATGTCCGTTATCTTGTAGTTAACTGTTAACTAGTTTACTTCTTCGCCTAGATATCTAGCAAACGATCCGTTCTAGGGTTTGTAGGCACCCATAAAATTTGAAATTTGCATGTTTGATCACTTGTGAGACATCACTAGGGTGCCTAGGAACCCTACAGTGGTATCAGAGCCTAGCTAGAGCCTTAGGCGAAGTCCCGACGGAATTTGATGTCCGAACGAACCCGAAACCCCGAACCAATATTGCTCTCTGTCCAGATTTTAAAATTGTGGATTTTTCAAGATTAAAAATATCCAGAAAATCAAGCAGGGTTTTATAAGAATTACTGTAAATTTCGAGGACCTAATTCAACTTTACCACCGCGTTTCCGCGGCACGAGCATGGCTCGTGCGGCGGAAGCGCGGCCGTTTTGTCGTTTTGTGAGGTAATGTTTGCACAGTAATTCTCAGTATTCTGTTCTGGTTTTCCTGGGATATTTTAATTTTTATTATACAGTTGAATTTTCAGAGGTGGTTTTGGGGTTTCGGAGTTTCGATCGGAATATCAAATTTTGTCTGTGTGGCTTTCCGGATAAATTTTAGAATATGTTAAAAAGTTCGACCGGATATAAATACCCAATTTTTCCCCTGTCGGGAAATTTCCAAATGATGGATTTTTCCGAAGTTTAACGACGTTCTAAGTAGTGCAAGTAACGCGATGGACCCTCTAGAAGACAACAAACCTTAACTCGATTATGTGACCGTCTTGAACTGCCCTTTGAACCTTCGGGTTTGGGGCAGTACGGCGTGCCACATGTGAGGCGTTGGCTTTACCCTTCTACGGCTGGACCGTTGGTACTGAGGCACGAACTGAATGTTGTTAGACTTATTTCATGTGTTGATCTGTATCGGGAAAACTTGGGTGTTTGACTGTTCGATCGAAAAGTTTAACATTTTCTGTTTATCTGGAATGGGATACAATAATTGGAATTCACAATAGTTATATGATAACTGGATGAATGTTATAAACATAGCAATTTAGTCTCACTTGATCGGTTGCCACGGAATTTTGATGTGATCAAAAGTCCGTCGCAATCACGTAGTGTACGCGGATACTCGCCGGGTAAACTTAATAGACAGCCTCACTCCATAGCCCCGACCAAGTGACTGTAGGAGAACCCCGTCGCCGAAAGCATCCGTTCGGGTGCTCGCGGCAGCGGTGTTCCGCCTTGGTGCACTTCGTCGACGGTATCGGGGGTGCTGCCGCCTACTGAAGTTTGCGACGAGTATTCGATCAGGATGTCGGGAATCTTGTTGAATTACCCGACTTGATATTGAAAAGAGTTTTCGATTTTGAGACTAAAATGCGGGGTTTATAATTGTTAGGCATGCGATGTCTAAGTAATTCATTTGGTCAGGCATGCGATGTCTGAGGTGGTTCCGGATTCCAACTGTTGTAATTTTACACTTTCTTTTCTGTGACCGTAAGTGTAATATGTGATATCGCCGGTTTCGTTGCTATATGTCAACGACAATTGGGAAGCGCATATTTACTTACGTTGATGACATGTGATGTTATGTGTTGCTGGATATGTTATATTGGATCGTGGTGTTTGAATAGCCGGGGGGTTTTATGTGAGATGAGTGTTTTTCATTTTCATTCATGTAAAAACTTGTGTGTAATATTCTTTTTATTGGGGCACTTCCAGGTTGCGGAAGTAGTCACGGTTTGTATATTATTTACTTTTCTGCACTAGGATAGACCCAAGGAGGGGAGCACTAGTAACCGGGTTCTAGGGTCCAGTGGGAGACCAACTCGAGGAGTCGAGTCCGGGTCTCCTAACCCTAGAATTGGTAGGGTTGCTTGCCGCTCTCGTAGGGGTCTAGGGGTGTGGGATTGGCTATTCATCACGACCGTGGAATCCGTGTTTTATACTGGCTCGTATTGAAAACACGGACATCCTAGTATATCCAATATTTCATATGTTTCTTCTGCTGTGTTTTATCTGAGATCATGCGATGTTCTGTGGCAGATATTATATATAGTATATATGATATATTATATAGACGTTGCTTATGTTTTACACCCGCGCTAGCCCTGCCCCGCTCTGCCGTTAGTTACCTAACCTAACGGTGCACGAGGGGACATCGAGGCGAATGCGGATGGCATAAGTGTACGTCATATTTATCTGTGATGTTTAGGTAATTTAAATGTTGGGATATTCATTAATGAGATTAATGAAAGAAAATAAACCTAATTGATGTTGTGGAATCGAATTTCAAAATAAAACTAGTAGCTACAGTTCTTGCTTTGCATCGCGGTGTTCCTTGTAGAACATCCTGCACCTTATTCGATAAGGAAAGGACCGAGATCCCTTCACCAGGAGTGACTCCTTTAGCAATAACTGGCAGATGCTACAACCCTCGGTTTGTCATTTGATCGCTTTTATAGTTTCCGCTTTGCACAGTGATATATATGATATATCACGCACCTCATTCGACGAGGAAAGGGCCGACGATCCCTTCACCGGGAGTGACCCCTTTAGCAAAACTAGAAAAGCTTCGAAAAGCATTCCATTAAAAAAAACCATTTGATTCCGCAACGAGATCAAGTTCAAAGCGTTAAAGGTTTTCACAAAAACCATTCGCAACCCTCCGTCATTTTAGGAAGTAGAGTACTTAGTATTCGTGCTGTGTTTGTTGACCATAGTCAAGGCACAGTGTACGGTAGCTAAGTGATATCTTCCTACACCGCATATGATGCGATTAGTTAGGACAGTCGCGTGACTTTGTTGACCTTAGTTAAGGGTCATGTGGGTGGGTCTAATTAATCACGAAATGACGGGTAGAACTTGACTAGTACTTATGATTTGTTGACCATAGTTAAGGTCATAGGTGCTAGGGGTAAAAACCTTTATCGGGAGTTTCAAGTGTTGAAATTTGCAATGAGATTGCATACCTTCTATATGATAGTTGGATCCTGATACCCACTGCGAGTAATTGTTACTCCTGGGAGAGTTTTGCACTTTGCAATTAGCCGATCAAGTAGGTGTCTAGAAAGGTGTCAACGGGGTTACGCCTCTGGGAAAACGAGGTTTACAGTAATTAGGTCCGTGCGAAAGCACGGGGAACCTCCCTCAAAGTACCGACACTGGCCTGGCTGAAAGATTGGAGAACTTGTAAGAGTGTAATTAATCCCGGCTAGTCTTTCCTTTTAGGGTTTGAAGGAAGATTTGATAAAAACAGTGGGAGCCATCCTGATTAGATAAAATATATAACCAATCTGATCTTGCTAGAGCACACGCAGAGTGTTTTCTTCTCTCTCTCTCCTGGTAGCGACCATATCACGCCTTAATCAAGATAATAATATGGATATATTGACCGAACCCACTTGTTATACTGTGCTGGGGAACGTTGGACCCGCTCCAACTTATAATTGTTATAAGACAGAGTAGGAAATTAGGGAATACCAGATTTCACGTGCCGCCCAAACGAAGAAAGTGCATATGATGCATCTCCTTCGGGTGTGTTCATTACAAAGAACTGTTTCTCAGTATCCTCCGCATCCTTGGTATGTGATACCGGATCAGGATCCCAGATGTGTAATATGTTACATAGGGCTACAAAAAGGTAGAAAAACTGAGAACGGGTGATAAGTTTCATGAGACAGAAAACGGGGCAAGTGTTGCAGCCAGGTCTGTTGGTCACTATCACCCTGTATTACCTGAATACATTGATTCTGAACAAATGCTATTAGATACCGAACCTGATATACAAAATCATATCAGTCTCTTTATCAGTAAAGAAATGATATAATTTTGTATTGATGGATAATGTTTTGAACATTTCCTATATCAAAAGTTGATCGGTTCAGGCACGTTATCTAAAAGCATTGAAGTTCTAAATCAAACTACAGTTCCTAGTATACAGAACACACAAAAGAGGAAGAGTTCAGAAATGACCGAATTCTTCTTGTGATATTGTAGACAAGGTCAGATCAATGCGACCCGACTGGGTGAAGTTACATTTAGATGTATATTTAAATCAGTTTGAATTTACATCTTGTGAAACTTGCCAGTCATGTCACAAAGATAAGATGACCATAGCCCTGTTTATTGGAAACAGAGAAAAAGTTAATGAACTCTTGGGATGATACATATTGATGTATGTAGGTCCCCTGTCTACACATGCCAAGACTGATTCTTTATACTTCATTATATTCACTGATAATCTCTCAAGATTCAGTCATATGTTCCTGTTGAAACATGAGTCCGAACCTTTTGAGATATTCACAGAATATAAGCGAGAAGTAGAGAACCAATAACAGGGTATAAGTATTATGTCCTATGATGAGATCAGGGAGGAGAATACTTGTGCATGGCATTCCTGGACCATTCTAAAGGAGAATGAGATTCTCTCTCCGTACTACTCCTCTGAATACACCACAGCACAACGGTGTATCAGGGCGGAGCAATTGCACAATATTAGATATGGTGTGCTCTATGATGAGTATTACTGAGTTACCTATTTCCTTTTGGGGTTATGCACTTGAGAAGCTGCATACCTATTGAATTAGGTTCGAATCAAATCAGTGCCTACCACTCCATATAAGATATGGTGCGGGAAGATCCTATCTCTTAAGCAAGTTAAGATTTGGGTTGTCCTGCCTATGTTTAAAGCAAAATCCGGACAAGATCGAGGCAGGATCAGTTCTGTAGAACTGGAAAGGTTCCAGCTATACAAAACTGCAGTTGATGATTTGACAGAACCGTAAGATTCTATAGTTCCCGACGAACCTCAGCCTCTCCGCCGATCTAGTAGGGTTCCTCATCCGCCTGAGAGATACCTCGGTTTCTCGATGACAGTGGGAGCAAGGATTGCATCATGAGATGATGGCCCAACTAGTTTCGAGCAGGCCATCGAGAGTAGGGACTCTGTAAGAATGGCTGGATGCTTAGCGATCTGAGATGGAATCCATGTACACCAGCAAAGTATGGACTTTAGCTGCTATATCTGAAGGGTTAAATCCCCATCAGGAGCAAGTATATCTTGAGAAGATTACTTGGTGTAGATGGAAAAGTTGAGACTTTCAAAGCTAGACTTGTTAAAGGTTTTCGTCATCGACCAGGCGTGGATAATGATGAAACTTTTTTCCAGTAGCTATGCTTAAGTCTATCCAGATCCTACTTACCACGGCTACATACCATGACTACGATATCTGGCGGTTGGGTGCCATGACTGCTTTTCTAAATAATGATTTAGAAGAGAACGTCTGTAAGAACACAGCCAGAAGTCTTCGTAAACAGTGGGAGCAGCGGAAACGTGTGCAAGTTGCTTTACAAAATGAAGCAGGCATCGCGGAGTTGGAACGTCTGTTTTGATGTGATAGTCAAAGTGTTTGACTTCATCAAAATGGTAGACGAACCTTATATTTACAAAAGGGTAGTAGAGAGTAAGGTGGTAATCTTCGCATTGTACGTAGACAACATACTCTTGATAGGAAAAGAGTTTCCTATACTACGATCGGTCAATCTCCTATTATCACTGGGATTCTCCAAATAGGATAAAGATGATACCTCCTAAATCCTGAGATTTGGACCTATGAGATAGATCTAAAGGGATATTAGGGTTCTCACTAGGTATAGTGAGACTGTATCAATCGATCCTGGGGAGAATCACTGGAAGTGTTCCAGGGTGATAAAGACGACTGAATGTCAGTCACAGGCATTGTCTTTACCCTCAGTAAAGGGACGGTATGTTGGAAGAGTTCCAAGCTAGATACCGTGGCAGACTAGACGATAAAGGCTGGTGACATCGCTGTTAAAGATACTACCAAAGAGGAAGTTTGGGTGTATATCGGTTCATAAGATGAACTGGGTTCCTGCCATTGTATGACAATGGAAGTGTGGCTTCTGCCCTGGAACCTTGGTCCCATCAGTGACCCAGACAAATTCTGAGGCAGCATCACCTGATCATGGAGATAGTTGATCTCCAGGGTGATCGAGGTCAGGAGAGTAGACTCAGAGGACAACACGGTGGATCCACTCACGAAGGCCTTTTCCCAGAGAGAGACTCATATGGGATGGTTGAGTATTAGATACTGCGACCACTGCTACAGATGGCCCTAGTGCAAGTGGGAGATTGTTAGTTATATGTATGCCCTAGAGGCCATTACTGTACATTGGATGTATATTGTAGTGGATGCTGGGACATATATAGGTAGGACTTTCTTGCTCGACATGATAGTACGCTATCTGGTTGCTCTTTATCTTAACATGTATACTTTCTGTCTCTCTGATTACATGTTGATAAAGCCCTTAGGATGTGTACTCGACTTCCAGGACTGTGATGCAGATCATACTAGTGGGGCCTGGATAGTCCATGAGTACATCCTTGAAATGTTCCTAGTCGAGGGAATATCGAGACGGGGCATCGATATTCCAGAGTAGACTAGCGTATATCTTCTCGACCCATGCGATGGGCGATGGATGATCCCATATCCATTGGTGTTTGACATCGGAGATGGTATGCGGGTGCTCAGTGGAGACTGGGTACACTGAACGGACTCGCCGAGAACTCCCAGATGGTATTATACCTCACGTCAGATGGCAGTTCTCTGGTGACACTGGTACAGCTTAGTCTGTTGACCCGAGATCGTCATAGAGTCTTGTGTGTCTCCCACTGTGCTTTGATTTCCACCCTACCACGGCTCTACTGAGTTTTGCAAACAGGTGGTTTTTGGGTACAGTCCCGATTCACATGGAGGCAATGAGCGATAGGAGGGGATTCGTCTCTCCCGGTATTGGGGGTTGATGTTGTGCTATGCTCGACTGGCCATAACAGGAAATCCCTGGCCAGGGTTGCAGTGATATACTGGTAAGAGTTATCAGTAGTTTCACGAATGTTATGGACCTCAAGTCGGCATGACTTATCGAGCTATTGGGGTCTGACGTTTACCACCCCTAGGCGAGATATGCGACATATCAGACGAACAGACCGGACTATACGGTAAGTGTTACTGGTTGGATTCGCAGGAGTGTGAGCGGGCTTGCTCGTCGATCTTCTGATCGCTCAATACCCGGGTGGCCGTTACGTTTAGCAGACCGCTTGCGGCTTGTGGGTGTTTGATATGATCATCATCCGCTGCTGGCGTATTGACGAGTCTTTAGAGTCCTACACAGAGGTTTCCTAGCTCAAGCGAAACGAAATGGGAGCGCATATGAGATATGTGCGGGACCGAGAATAATGCGTGTATGTGATACCGTATTCTATTCTCGCGATGAATGTATCGATTGGTTATATGCGATATAACCTAGTTGTCGAATCAAGGATTGATTCGATAAGCCGATACATTGAATACTAGCCGGTTATATGCGACATGACCGGATCATTGAATCAAGTGTTGATTTAATGATTTAATGTATAATTATATATTTGATATATTACTTTGCATTAACTAGTATTGGTTCACTTTAAATGGATTTACTCACTTAGTTTGTGCACATTGCATATGTGATATATTTTGTGCACATGATTGTATCATGTTTGATGATACATGCAAGCTAGGGTTAGTGTAAAGAATTTGACCATGGTTAAGATTAAGATTAGGGTTTTCTTTTTCTTATTTATTTTGGAAAAAGAAAATGATAAAGAAAATGAAATGGTGGCTTATTTTGTTTGTAGTTGAAGTTTCTTCAAACTTTGACTAAGTAACCATTTTGTCTTCTTTCTTAACCCTAACTCTTCATATTAACCTTAGTCAATTCTCTACCACTAACTAAGGTTAATGATATGATAAGTATTATATTTTCTTTACTATTTTAATTATCTTATCATATCATCTTCTTCTTGCTTCATCTTCTTCTTCAATGGAGAAAGCTTGCTACTCCAATGGCAAGTCATGAAATCTAGTGAGAAATCCAAAACTAAAGTTTACCCACTTCCTATTTCTTCATCCTCTACCTCTTGCCAAGTAGTATAGGGTGTTTCCTTCACAAGTTTTTCCGACTTGGTGAAGTTGGAGCTTGTTCTAGCGACGCCTCGACATAGATCATCTTCGGCATCGAACCGACGATCAAGCCCGCCCATTCTTCGACGAAGCCGACGTTGGAGTCCGGATTCTTTTTGGACAGCGGACGGGACTTCGTTGCGGAGCCGTGGAGGTGGTGGACCGGATCTACAAAGGTTGTATGTCCGTTATCTTGTAGTTAACTGTTAACTAGTTTACTTCTTCGCCTAGATATCTAGCAAACGATCCGTTCTAGGGTTTGTAGGCACCCGTAAAATTTGAAATTTGCATGTTTGATCACTTGTGAGACATCACTAGGGTGCCTAGGAACCCTACACTGTTTACTTGTGACTTCTCTAGTTCTTGGACATGTGTTTCGTAGAAATGCAAGGTCTAAGTTTTGAGAAGTTATAGGTATAAGAATAAAGTAGAGAACCAAGTGTTGCAAGTATCAGGATTCTTCAAGGTGATCGAAGATGTAGATACTTGTGTATGGTATTCAGTTGATAGTAATGATTAAGAGAACTTGGTTCTCTTTCAGGTTACTCATAATTGGAAGCACTCCTAAGTTAAGTAATGCTGATCGGCCTCCTTCCATTTAGTTGACATGCACTAGAGATAGCTGCATGACTTGAAACTGGTTCCAATTAAATCAATGCCTCTATTTCTATATTGGATATAGAATAGTTCATATCTTAACATTGTTAAGGTACGGGGAGTTGTCCGGCTTATGCTTAAAACCAGACTCTGGATAACTCAAGGTACGTTTCTGTAACGGCTGTTTGTGGGTTGACCCGGGCTATGACGAGGGTTGACTTTTTGCCATCTGGAAGATCAATAGTGATATTGTTCTTGACTCGCCATAGTTTTAGTAAAATGGATTTGTTCAGAAAACAGTAGTGAGAGTATGGTAGAACTGGAAGTGATTCCAGAACCGCAAACGATTACTGAAAATTTGATAAGAACCTAAAGATTCAATCTGATTTGACATTCCATTAGCCACTCCGCAGATATGGTGGGTAACCTCAGGCACTCGAGAGGTACTTCGGTATGCTCAAAGGCGGTGACAGGGAGGTTCTTGTTTACCCAGACTTGCCATTTCTGTTGTTTCAGACTGTGAGACCCGGCGGAAGGATGAGTATAGCGTTGTTCTAAACTAGCTTTAGAAGTGCACGTGTATATGATTCTGTCAGAGGGTTGTCGTAGTCAGTGGGAGCAGCGGAAGCATTGGTGGACAAGTGGCTTATGTCTATTTATAGACTAAAGCAGATATAGCGGAGATAGATCATCTATTTCTGATGTGACGGTCATAGGTTTGACTTCATCAGAAAAAGGGGATAGATCTGTTAAGAAGGTAGTAAGGTGTGAAGTCCTGGTATTTGGATTACATACACAGAGTAGGAAGTGAAATTCCTGTACTACGATCGGTTAAACTTTGGTTGTCACACAGTGGTTTCTCCACATAAGGATATAGATATTATATCAGATATTCCGGTTACTAGATCTATGGTTTTAGATCTAGATTTGGGTAGTTTCCCAATCTGGGTACTTAGACAGTATTCTACAGGTGTTTTAGAATGGAAGACTCCTGGCACGGTTGTGTACCTGCAGGTGATGGAGTCACCCTCTCTAAAGGTGTCTTACAGACTAATGGGGAGAGGGATGTGCATGATTGGAAGATCACTTGCATAGGCAATTGAGTAAATCATGAGATGTCAAGTACCACACCAGATGTTGTTTTGGCACGAGATGCAATATGTTGTGATATTAATCCAATCCTGGAGAAACATTCCGAAGCAGTTTTAGAACATAAGTGGATGTTCTAGGGATATGATAACGACAGCCTCTTTTAAGGAGACAGTTATCATTTCAGGCTTCCAAGGTGACCTGGATGACAGAGTGGCTGTCAGAGTTATAGTTTTTCCCTATGACGAGGGGCGGTATTTTGGACAGGTGGTCCAAGCGGATACTGAGGGAGGTATGGTGCATGATACTGATTGGTATCAGTTGACGATACAATCTAAGAATTTTGGATTTGGAGTTCATTTATGAGCTAGGACCCATCAGATATCCAGACATATTCTAAGACAGGTATTGCTCATTTCGAGAGATGGCTTTCTCCGCGATCTTGAGATAAAGAGAGACATAGAAAGAAACATCAGGGCGGATCCACTAGCTGAGGCTATTTCTCGAACGCATTAGTTTCGCAAACGGGTTTTGTGAGACTGATTAGTAGAGAAGTTGGGCGTTCAGTATCACACGGGCTGTGAGTATGCGACATCACAATAATTAGCCTTGAGTGCAAGTGGGAGATTGTTGGATATAGTGCCCTCAGAGTCAATTATTGGATCACAGGCATGTGATTGCAATGATTGAAGGAGGACCTATACCGGTATGACAGTCTTACTCGAGAGGTTTGTATACTATCTGGTTTGTCTTTATCATCGTGTGCAGCCTTAGGTGACCTTACATGTCACTATTGCGCGTTGATAGAGCCCTTAGGATTATTGCTTGACGGCCAGCAGTATGATGGCGATCATATACGTGGGAGCTGGGGTCTATAAGCACATCCTTAAAATGTCCCTAGTCGTGGGAGTTTTCGAGACAGGGCGTCGATACTCCAGAATAGACTAGTGTATACAGTCGTGTAACATTTCTGAAAATATAAAATATTATTTTTGGGAATTTAATATTAAAATAATAAATTTCCCGAAAACTACCGATTTGCGAAATTGAGGTTTGCGAAAAAAGGTATAAATATATGCCAATAATTATGAAATAAATAGAAATTAAAATGATTTATTCATTTAAAAATATATTTAAAGGATTTGGCAATTTTAAAAATTTATTATATGCAGTTTCGATAAAAACCCGATTAGTGCACTGCTAATCGCGATTAAGCCAAATCCGCGTTTTTACAGTTTCCATGGTTAGTGCACCATGACCTGTTTCATTTTATTACATGTTTCATTTCATTTGGGCTTTATATTAGAGTTTATTGGTGTAGAGAAAAGAGAAATGATTAAAGGAAAAGTCAATGAAGACATAATGAGTGGTTAGGTGAGCTTTGGAGAGAGAAAGAGAGTGTGAATTAGTGAGAGAGAAGGGGGGGCTGCTGCCCATTATCAAATCCCCCACCATTTTTCTCCTTCTTCCTCATCTCCTCAACTCCACAACCCTCCACTAAAACTGTAAATCTATCTCCAACCATGCCCCAAAACTCTACACTTCTTTCACAAAACTTTATCCCCATCTCCTCCTCTAAACGATGGACCGAGCAAAATAGGATTTTGACGACGTTGGGAAGTTAGTGTTGTCTAGAGTGGACTAGATGAGGTATAATTCCTTCCCTTTAGATTAGTTTCTTGGGATATCATGTTTAGATGTCGTTTTGTGAAGATTAGTGGACATTTGGAAACCTTAGTGAATGTTTGAGTGTTTGTTTGAATTGGGTGATGCCTAGTAGCTGTTAACTAAACTTAGGTGCTATTTAGTGACCTGGACCAGACCTTAGGAACCCCAAAACACGGATTTAAAAACCCGACATCGGATAAATGTGTGATCTGTGAAGGTATTTTGGAATCTGGAGCACCCCCGGGACAATAGAATTGATTTTGGAATTACTAGGAGTCGTGCAGGCACCTAGGAAGATACCACTAAGACCCAAGCCCCTAATTCAAAACCCAGGCCGCAGATTTAATCATTCTGGCCGCAATTTGCGGTCAGAGTAGAAGGGAATGGGTTGATTTTTGTTCCATGGCTCATTTTGCACTAAATTAGACCCCTCCTATATGCAGTTTTGGCTAATTGTCACCTGGGGAATATCTGGATGCATTTTGGTGTGTTTTAGGCTATGTTTTCCGTATTTTAAAAATGCACTTTCTTGATATTTGGATTTGTATTTGGTTGTCGGGTGTTTCTACATCGACAACAGGGGTTGTTTGATTGATTTGCACGTTTAGGCCATAGGTTCTAACCTATGAGCACGCCGTGTGCCGTATCGGTTTTCTTCATCGATTTTAATACGTATTGTGATTGGTTATTATTGTAGGTACCCTCGCAAGGATTCCGAGGCGAAAGAGCGTGGCGTCATCGATTTCGGCGAGCGAAGACCAGGTGAGTAGATCTATATCTACCGGGAAAGTCGGGTGGATGGCGTATAGCACCCCTGCAAACTTCTGATGGAAAACCGATTTATAGAGTATGGTTAGGAAAACCTAGATAAGGAAACTATGGTTAGAATGAGATAGCTATGTAACCATATTAGAAACTAGAGAATAGTTAGAAGTGATATGTTACTACTATCATAGGATGACGTTTAGCGATATTGCCGTTTAGGGTACTGTAGAACTAGATAGTCCATGTAGATGTGTCATCCGAACCATACCTTTTTCTAAACCGAAGAATCGTACGTATCTTTTAAATATATACCTTGAGGGATGTTATGGATTTTCAAACGATATCTTTTTCTTAAAAACACCGTAACCCCTATTTTCAAAACTACGATTCGCTTCTTTTAAAAATCTGCTTGTATGGTTCGGGTGTGTATGCTAGATTCGATACCTTATAGTATAGATACAATGTTTAGGTAAACTCGACTTTCTATGAGATATAAATGCGATGAAAGAATATATGATGATATGATGATTTGTGGTATACAGATGCGAGTCGATTGAGTTGATTTATACCCTGCCGGTCCCCTAATATGAGATTATTGCGGATGTGAACGGGGACATAGGCACATAGATATACATACATTTATAGAATGATGTGAATCATGGATGATAGGCCGTATGTGATATTAGGCCGTACCCTCTTTTGCCGTATATGATAGGATCCCTATTAGTATAATGCTGCCGCACGATGATATTCTGTGCGTGATAAGTTTAACTTGATGATAGATCCTTACCCTTGACTAGAGGTTGTCGTACGATGGATGTAGTTATGTATATGCGCTAGAGGCCATTATTGTACATATGATGTATATTATGATGGATGTTTAGATATATACAGAGAGGACTTTCTTGCTCGTCATGATAGTATGCTATTTGGTTTCACTTTATCTTAACATGTTGACTTGTATTGGTTTACTGTTTTTCTCTCACATGTTGATAAAGCCCTTAGGATCTGTACTCGACTACTGGGATTATGATGAGATCATACTAGTGGGTCCATAGTTGTCATGACCCGAAAGTACGGAACGCGACTTGCACTTAGATTACGAGACGTTTAAAGGCGTACCGTAACCTAAGTCAGCCAAAACCCAGAAAATCTAAACCAAAATCAAAAGAGAGTGAAGGAAAACCTTAAATGAAACGGTTTTTAAATCAATTAAGTTGCATAGAATCCAAAAAAAAACATCAAAAATTTCTGAAAATTTCGGCAGAGTCTCCCCTGTATTTTCTATCCCCCAAAATGGGTACAACAAGATAATAAACCTGTAAACTTAAAAATGGCATCCCCAAGCGGGAGCTAGCTCTTCGCCCAAGGCGGATCACAACCACATGCAATATAATAGTAATATCAAGAAAAAGAGCATAAAAGAAACCCAAAATATCAGAAAACACAACGCCGGCTGAAGTGAGCTCGGCCCAAAAGAAACCACAAATATACAAATCTCTCAGTCTCATCACTAGGTCGCATATACAATACAAGTGGTAGATGGAGAATACTAGATACAATGATAAAGCAAAAAGAAATAAAGTATACTCGCAACCCACCTACGGGCGATGTCGCGAGTCTGAGCAAAAGGAACTGATGACAAGATAACCCGCCGCTACAAGACTGATGGGTCCGACCTGCAAGACACTGTGGCACAACGGGGGTGAGTTGCCAGCTCGTGAGTAGAATATAACATCTAGTAAGGCAATCGTAAGAATGCACGCAATACGGAACAACATGTATGTCCATATGTGATATAATAACTCTAGTATGCATGCACATGTATGCAATATCTTTTCTAACTCTTTAAGTGTTTTAAATGTTAAAGTTACTGCATTCTTAACTTTTAGAAAATGAATGTCTGCATAATAGCTAAATATCATCAAGAAATCCTCTGAAAACCTGTGTCAAGCATCGACACCAAATAGGAATCATATCTGTCTCAATATCGGGCTCCGTCAGTCTGGATCGGCCCATATCATAAATCTCACGACAACGGTCGGTATCCTCCGGATATCCGCCGCGCCAGACATCACCGGTAGGTAGTCTTCCCCTGCCAGGCTCATCGTCTACAACTCGATCTTCTTGCCCCGGGGTACCATACCGGGCCCACCATGTACCCGAGACGGTTCATCCACTCCTCGAATCGGGTCTCGAAATCCAACAGAAAACATGAAAACTCATGGTGGACGACACATACATCATGAGAAAACCGCAACTTTGTTTTAAAAATGATAAATATAAGCTTTTGTTAAATTCTTGCGGTTTTCCCCAAAAATCCAGAAATCGCAGCAAAACTGAAATCCTCAAGAAAATCATAATGTCCACATGTTATATATATGATAAATGTCTATGATATCAGTGTGTATGATGTGAATTTTGGCTAGAGTTCTATGTAAATATGATGATGATGCGAGATATGTGCATGCGATGCAGCTTCATATATCAAGTATGAATGCAGGTGACGATATTAAGATAAACAGGTTCTATCGTGCACGTGGCAAGGCAATTACCAAAGGCGTGTGTGTCACATGAATAGTTCGCGTGCAACAGATGCCAATGGTAATGGTGTTCGTGTCCTACAAAGTGATATCGCATCAGTATGAATGAATGTCCATGCAATCTAATATACTGTTCGCTATAAGGGTATGCAATGTACATGAATGTATAAGCTAACTAACAATATGAATCTTGCAAGGGATAAGGAAATCCTAACTAGGGGGGCGCATCGCGCCATTCGGACGATTCCCCCATAGATGAATACATCTACTCACCAGAAATCCCCGCTAATCTGATCCGGCCACCGCCTTGCCTTTTCGCGCCGTGTCCGATGTTTCCCCGATCGATCCTATATTTGCACAATATCAAGCATAAGATTACAAAACCTAACACAATGCAAGTCACAATATACAATTATCCACGCCCTCGTATTAATCATAGCATGCACTCGGTGCGCGGAAAAACGCACGAAAATCGCTAATCGTTAAACTAGAATTGTCATTTCGGGAAAATCGACTAAACTACAACCCGACTAGACGAAACCCCGTGTTCGCGCATTCTAATAATCCTATACGAAGCTAATAATATTGCTAACCTAACGCAAATTGAACGCATTCTATTTTCTACAAAAATCTAGTAAGCGATTTTCTTACCCATTCGTTACAAACATCGAAATTTATCGATTTAGCAAGCATATCATTACACCATTAACCATTCTAATCAATTAGATAACCATCCCTAACATAATCCAACCATTATGCTACAAACCCTAATTTTTAAAATCAAAACCTTCTCTTGATTTTTCATGAACAAGGATTTACACTAAATTAATACTTAGAATTTCAATTCTAGCATAATTAAACCACAAGTTAACAAAAAGATTAGAATTTTGACCTCTCAAGCTTGAACCCTAGCTTGATCAAGTCACCAAGAAGCCTCCTTTCATCTAGTTTTTGAACAAATTTGGGTTGAAGAGAGAAGGGATTAGGGTTAGGCTTTGAATGGAGAAAGAAATTGTGGATTTTTTATTGAATTTTTTAGCAAGAAAAGAAGCAAAATGAAGTGGGAAAATGGGGAGAGCTGCTCGAATGGGGGTCGGCTGCAGGTGGGGAGAGGGGTGTGTGAAATTTTGAGAAGTTTCTAGGTCATTACAACATCATATAATATCATTTCATGCTTTCATATCAACCTTTTTACAAAAAACCCTTTTTTCATCATTTTTTTTCATAATTTTCCCACCAAAAAGCTAAAAGTTTGCAAGCCATGTTATAATTTTATTAACACCATATTTTAGCTTATAAAGATTCCTAATTATGAAATTTACCTAATTAAATTTGTATTTATCCCTAATTTAATGTATTTTAAAAAGGCTTAAAATAATAAAAAAATAATTAATTACGAATTTTTTTTATTTAACTAGATAATTATAAGTGACATTTTAGTGACAAAATTAAAGTAATATCTTATCTAAATTTTGTATAATTAGGTCTACAAGGAAAAATACCTATTTTGACTTTTTACGGAAAAAGCCGAAAAATTTGCCGATTACCGAAAAACTGCTTAAACGATTTTCGAAGGGTTACAATCTTCCCCCCATAAAGAAATTCGGTCCCCGAATTTAGAATTTAACTATGCGTACCTTCAAAAAGATGGTGATATCTCTTCCTCATCTCGACCTCGGTCTCCCAGGTGACCTCGTCGCTGTTCGGGCCACGCCAAAGGACCTTGACGGACGGTATAACCTTCGACCTCAATTTCTTCACCTGCCGATCCAAAATGACCACCGGCTGCTCGGTGAAAGAAAGATCACGCTCTAGCTGGATCGTCTGGTGCTGACTCGCCTGGGAAGGATCATGAAGGTACTTGCGGAGCATCGAGACATGGAATACGGGGTGAACATCGGGGAAGCTGGGCGGAAGAGCTAACCGATAAGCGACCGGACCAACACGCTCTAGGATCTCGAAAGGACCAACATATCTAGGACTCAGTTTCCCTTTCCGCCCAAATCTCATCACACCTTTCATCGGAGAGACCTTCAGGAAAACATGATCGCCAACATCGAACTCGAGTCGGCGACGGCGCCTGTCAGCATATGATTTCTGCCTGCTCTGTGCCGCTCTCATCCTGTCCCGAATCAGCTGTATCTTCTCGGTCGTCTCCTGTACGATCTGCGGCCCCAAAATACTGCTCTCCCTGAGCTCTGTCCAACATACAGGCGATCGACATCTCCTCCCATATAAAGCCTCGAAAGGTGCCATCTGAATCGTCTCCTGGAAGCTATTATTGTAGGAAAACTCGATCAAAGGCAAATGACGATCCCAGCTACCACCGAAATCCAAAACACAAGCTCTGAGCATGTCCTCAAGAGTCTGAATCGTACGCTCCGACTGACCGTCAGTCTGCGGATGAAAGGCTGTGCTAAAACTCAATCGGGTGCCCAAAGCTTCATGTAGTTTCTGCCACAATCGGCTGGTAAACTGGGTGCCACGGTCGGACACGATGCAAGTCGGAACACCATGCAGTCGCACTATCTCATCAATATAATGGAAGGTTCCTAGGCACTCTAGTAAGGTCTCACAAGGCATCGGACATGCCAATTTAAAATTTTTGGTGCCGAGAAACCCTAGACTACGGATCGTCGCTAGAATTTTGGGCGAAAAGAAAAGCTAGTTAACACTTAATTACAAGGATATGGAAATTACAACGTTTGTAGATCCGGATATCCACCTCCACGGCTCCGCAACGAAGTCTCCTCGCTGTCCATGTTGAACCCCGGGCTCAAGCGTCGGCTTCGTCGAAGAAACGGGTGAGCTAGGTCGCCGGCTTCGTGTCAAAGACGATCTACGTCGAGGCATCGCAAGTTCAAGCTCCGACTTCACAAACTTGTGAAACTTGTGAAGAAAACACCCAAAACCACTTGGCAAGAGGTAGAGGATGAAGAAATAGGAGGTGGGTTCACTTTAGATTTGGATTTCTCTCACTAGATCTCAAGTTGCCATTAAAGTAGGAAGCTTGAAGAAGAAGAAGATGAAGATGGTTATGATAAGTTCTATTAAAAAAGAAATAGAAAAACAATAATTATCATAACTTAAACTAGGGTTAAGTGTAGAGAATAAACCATGGTCATTTGAGTGGGTTAGGGTTAAGCATGAAGACAAGAATGGTTAGCAAAGTCAAAGCTTCATGAAGCTTCAACATAAAACAAAAAAAGCCACCATTCTTATCTTAATCCATTTCAAATAAATAAATAAACATATAAATAAATAAATGAATATGCAAAACCCTAATTATCAAATTAACCATGGATTAATTCTATACACTTAACTAAATGATCAAGTATCATCAAACATGATACAAAAAGTGCACAAAAGTATATCACATATACAATGTGCAATCCAAGTGAGAAAAATCCGTTTAAAGTGAACCAATACTAGTTAATGCAAAGTAATATATCAAATATATAATTATACATTAAATCAACATTTGATTCAATGATCCGGTCATGTCGCACATGACCGACTAGTATTCAATGTATCGATTTATCGAATCAATGATTCGATAACTAGGTCATATCGAATATAACCAATCGAAAACATATATCGCGAGAATGAAATGCGGTATAACATACACGCATTATTCTCGGTCCTGCACATATCTCATATGCGCTCCTATTTCGTTTCGCTTGAACCAGGAAACCTCTGTGTAGGACTCTAAAGATTCGTCAATACGCCGGTAGCAGATGATGATCATATCAAGCACCCACAAGCCGCAAGCGGTCTGCTAAACGTAACGGCCACCCGGGTATTGAGCGATCAGAAGATCGACGAGCTAGCCCGCTCACACTCCTGCGAATCCGACCAGTAACACTTACCGTACAGTCCGATCTCTTCGTCTGATATGTCGCATATCAAGTCTAGGGGTGGTAAACGTCAGACCCCAATAACCCGATAAGTCGTGCCGATGTGATGCTCATAACGGGTCGAGAAACTACTGGTAACACTTACCAGCAAATCTCTGATCAGCCCTGGCCAGGGACTTCCCTGTTACGGCCAATCGAGCACAGCGGAACATCAACCCCCAATACCGGGAGAGACGAAACCCCTCCTATCGCTCATTGCCTCCATGTGACTCGGGACTGTACCCAAAGACCACAGTTTTGCACGCCCTCATGGACGTGGTAAGGTGGAGATCAAAGCACAGTGGGAATCACAAAAGACTCTATGACGATCTCGGGTCTACAGACTAACCTGTACAAGTGTCACCTGAGAACTGCAATCTGACGTGAGGTATAATACCATCTGGGAGTTCTCGGCGAGTCCGTCCAGTGTACCCAGTCTCCACTGAGCACCCGTATACCATCTCTGATGTCAAACACCAATGGATATGGGATCATCCATCGCCCATCACATGGGTCGAGAAGCGTATACGCTAGTCTACTCTGGTATATCGATGCCCCATCTCGATACACCCACGACTAGGGACCTTGAAGGATGTACTTATAGACTACCATGTCCCCACTAGTATGATCTGCATCATAGTCCAGGTAGTCAAGTACACATCCTAAGGTCTTTACCAACATGTAACTACAAGACAGTATAAAGAGACTAGTGTACATGTTAAGATAAAGAGTAACCAGATAGCATACTATCATATCGAGCAAGAAAGTCATCTCTATATATGTCCAAGCATCCAATATAATATACAACATCTGTACAATACTGGCCTCTAGGGCATACATACAACTAACAATCTCCCACTTGCACTAGGGCCAGCTGCTGTAGTATCGCATACCGAGCATCCCGAAGAGTCTCTCAAACTGTGTCTGGGGAATGGCCTTCGTGAGTGGATCCGCCGTGTTGTTCTTCGTGTCAACTCTCCTGACCTCGATCTCCCGGCGATCTACTATCTCCCGGATCAGGTGATACCGCCTCAGAATATGCCTGGATCGCTGATGGGACCTGGGTTCCTTGGCCAAAGCCACCGCTCCATTGTTATCGCAATACAAAGGTATTGGATGCTCAATGGATGGAACCACTCCAAGTTCAGTAATGAACTTCTTGATCCAGACAGCCTCTTTGGCAGCATCGTTGGCAGCGATGTATTCAGCCTCCATCGTCGAGTCTGCCACGGTTTCCTGCTTGGAACTCTTCCAGCTAACCGCCCCTCCGTAAAGGGTAAAGACAAAACCCGATTGCGACTTAGAGTCGTCCTTATCACTCTGGAAGCTCGAATCGGTAAAGGACTACACTTGGAGTTCTCCGTTACCATACACCAAGAACATATCTCTAGTCCTTCGCAAGTACTTGAGAATGCTCTTCACAGCTGTCCAGTGACTCTCTCCAGGATCAGCTTGATACCTGCTCACTATACTTAGTGAGTATGCTATATCGGGTCTGGTACATAGCATCGCATACATGATAGAGCCTACTGCCGAAGCATAGGGTATCCCTTGCATGCGAGCTCTCTCCAAATCAGTCTTGGGAGACATCTCTTTGGAGAGAGTGACTCCAGAGATCGTGGGTAAATTCCCACGCTTGGACTCTTCCATACTAAACCTCTTTAGTATGGTGTCAATGTACCTGGATTGGGACAATCCCAAAATCCGTTTGGATCTATCTCTATAGATCCTTATTCCCAATATGCATGAGGCATCACCAAGATCTTTCATTGAGAATCTTTGTGATAAGAACAGCTTGACCGATTGCAGCATAGGAATATCATTTCCTATCAAGAGTATGTCGTCCACGTACAATACGAGGAAGACAACCTTACTCTCTGCCACCTTCCTGTAGATACATGGTTCATCTGGATTTTTGACGAAATCAAACTCTTTGATAACGACGTCAAAGCAGATGTTCCAACTCCGCGATGCTTGCTTTAATCCATAAATGGATTTAAGCAGCTTGCACACCTTCCCGCTGCTCCCACTGTCTACGAAGCCCTCTGGCTGAGTCATGTACACGCACTCTTCTAAATCACCGTTTAGAAAGGCGGTCTTAACATCCATTTGCCAGATTTCGTAATCATGATATGCAGCGATGGCAAGCATGATCCGGATGGATTTAAGCATAGCCACTGGAGAAAAGGTCTCGTCATAGTCTACACCTGGTCTTTGACGAAAACCCTTTGCTACAAGTCTAGCTTTGAAAGTCTCCACTTTCCCATCTACACCAAGTTTCTTCTTAAAGATCCACTTGCTCCCAATGGGTTTTACCCCTTCAGGAGCAATTTCCAAAGTCCATACTTTGTTGGTGTACATGGAATCCATCTCGGACCGCATAGCATCCAGCCATTTCACTGAGTCCCCACTCGTGATGGCCTGCTCGAAGCTAGTTGGGTCATCATCCTCCATGATGCAATCCTCGCTCCCACCGTCCATGAGAAAACCGTAGTATCTCTCAGGTTGGCGAGGAACCCTACTAGATCGGCGGAGAGGCTGGGGTTCGTCGGGTACTACCGAATCCTCTGGTTCCACTAAATCTTCAGTTTGAGTTTATGTAGCCGGAATTTCTTCCAGTTCTACCTCACCGCCACTAATTTCTTTTGCAAGAAATTCCTTTTCCAAAAAGGTGGCATGTCGAGAAACAAACACTTTTTGTTGCTCTGTATGGTAGAAAAGATATCCATGTGAATGTTTGGGATATCCCACAAACTTACATATAACTGACTGTGCCTCGAGTTTGTCCGGATTTTGTCTTTTGACATAGGCCGGGCAACCCCATATCTTAACTCGTTTAAGACATGGTCTCTTACCACTCCATATCTCATATGGTGTGGTAGGTACAGATTTAGATGGAACTTGATTCAATAGGTATGCTGCTGTCTCCAGTGCATAACCCCAGAAGGAAATAGGCAACTCAGCTGTGCTCATCATAGAGCGCACCATATCTAATAGGGTGCGGTTCCTCCGTTCTGATACACCGTTGTGCTGTGGTGTATATGGAGGAGTCAGCTGAGAGAGAATCCCATTCTCTTTTAGGAAGTCCAGGAATTCATTGCTCAAGTATTCACCTCCTCGATCAGATCGAAGGATTTTAATACTTTTTCCGGTTTGGTTCTCGACTTCTTGTTTATATTCTCTAAATTTCTCAAAAGCTTCTGATTTGTGTTTCATCAGGAACACATATCCGAATCTAGAGAGATCGTCAGTGAATGTAATGAAGTACGAAGAACCATCCCTGGCATGTGTAGACATGGGACCACATACATCACTATGTATAAGTCCCAAGAGTTCGGTAACTCTTTCTCCGTGTCCCGTAAACGGAGTCTTGGTCATCTTGCCTTTGAGACATGACTGGCAAGTGTCATAAGAAGAAAATTCAAACGAATTTAAATATCCATCTTTATGCAACTTAGCTAGTCGTGTCACATTGATGTGACCCAGTCTACAATGCCATAAGAAGGATTCGTTCAGTTCAGAACTCTTCCTCTTGTGTGTGTTTGTTATGCTCAGAACTGTTGATTGATTTAGAACATAAATGCCATTGCATAACGTGCCTGATCCAACCAACTTTTGGCTATGGAAAATGTTCATAACATTGTCCTGTAATACAAAATTATATCCCTCTTTACTCAACAAAGAAACCGATATAATGTTGCATATCAGGTTCGGCATGTAATAGCATTCGTTCAGAACCAATGTATTACCAGTTGGTAATACAAGGTGATATTCCCCGACAGTCTTAGCTGCAACAATTGCACCATTTCCAACTCTAATGTCTTTATCACCTTCTCCAAGTTCTCTACCTTTCCTTAGCCCATGTAACTGATTACATATATGGGATCCCGACCCGGTATCTAATACCCAGGACGTAGAGCAAATAGAGAAACAGTTCTCAGTAACGAACACACCCGAAGAAAATGCATCAATATGTACTTTCTTCATTCGGGTGGCATGGGAATCCTGGTATTCCCCTATATCCTGTTCATTCCTATAACTCTTATAGGATAGAACGGAACCAACGTTCCCCAGCACAGTATAACATGCGGGTTCGGTCAATACATCCATATTATTATCTTGATTAAGGCATGAACTGGTCGCTACCTGGAGAGAGAGAGAAGAAAACACTTTAGCGTATGCTCGTGCAAGATCAGATTGGTTATTATCTTATCTAATCAGGATGGCTCCCACTGCTTTTTATCAAATCTTCCTCCAAACCCTAAAAGGAAAGACTAGCCGGGATTAATTACACACTACAAGTTCGCCAATCTTTCAGCCAGGCCAGTGTCGGTACTTTGAGGGAGGTCCCCCGTGCTTTCGCACGAACCTAATTAATGTAAACCTCGTTTTCCCAGAGGCGTAACCTCGTTAACACCTTTCTAGACACCTACTTGATTGGCTAATTGCACTGTAAAACTCTCCCAGGAGTAACTCTTACTCGCAGCGGGTATCGGGATCCAACTATCTCATAGAAGGTATGCAATCTCATTGCGAATTTCAACACTTGAAATTCCCGATAATATTTTGCCCCTAACCTCCTATGACCTTGACAAAGGCCAACAAACCATAGGATGCAAGTCAAGTTCAACCCGTCATTTCTTGATCGAAATAAACCCACCCGCACGGCCCTTGACAAAGGCCAACAAGGTCGCACGACTACCCTAATCCAATCTGCATCATATGCATAAGCAGATAAGCACCAGTTAGCTACCGCACACTGCGCCTTGACAAAGGCCAACAAACGCAGCACGAATACTAACTACTACTTATCTGAAATGACGGAGGGCTACGCAGGTTTTTCATAAAAACCATGAGCGTAATGAACTTGATATCGTTGTAGAATCAAATGAAGTTTTGAAATGGAGTGATTTTGAGGCTTTTCTAGTTTTGCTAAAGGAGTCACTCCCGGCGAAGGGATCTCGGTCCTTTCCTCGTCGAATGAGGTGCGGGATATATCATATATATCGCTGTGCAAAGCAAAAACCCAAAAGCAGTCAAAAGCAAACCGAGTGTGTAGCATCTGCCGGTTATTGCTAAAGGAGTCACTCCCGGTGAAGGGATCTCGGTCCTTTCCTCATCGAATAAGGTGCAGGGTATATCATATATACCGCTATGCAAAGCAAAAAACTATAGCTACCCTTCTTATTTTAAAATTCGATTCTACAACATCTTAGGTTTCTTTATCTTTCATTAATCACATTAATGAAGTCCCATCATTTAAATACCTAAACATCACAGATAGATATGACGTACACTTATGCCATCCGCATTCGCCTCGATGTCCTCTCGTGCACCGTTAGGTTAGGTAACTAACGACAGAGCAGGGCAGGGCTAGCGCGGGTGTAAAACATAAGTAACGTCTATATATTATATCATATATATCATATACTAAATCCATCACAGAATCGCATCACAGATATCGCAGCAGAATAATCATATGAAATATTGGATATACTAGGACATCCGTGTTTTCAATACGAGCCAGTATAAAACACGGATTCCACGGTCGTAACGAATAGCCAATCCCACACCCCTAGACCCCTACGAGAGCGGCAAGCAACCCTGCCAATTCTAGGGTTAGGAGACCCGGACTCGACTCCTCGAGTTGGTCTCCCACTGGACCCCAGAACCCGGTAACTTGTGCTCCCCTCCTTGGGTCTATCCTAATGCGGAAAAGTAAATAATATACAAAGGGTGACATCTTCCGCTACCAGGAAGTGCCCCAAATAAAAGAATATTACATACAAGTTTTTACATGAATGAACATGAAAAACACTCATCTCACATAAAAAGCCTCGGCTATTCGAATACGACGATCCAATATAACATATCCAGCAACACATAACATCACATGTCATCAACGTAAGTAAGTATGCATACCCCAATTGTCGTTGACGTATAGCAACGAAACCGGCGATATGAACATACTACACTTACGGTCACAGAAAAGAAAGTGTAAAACTACAACAATTGGAATCCGCAACTCCTTTAGACATCGCATGCCTAACAGATATAAATCCCGCATTTTAGTCTCATTATCGAAAACTCTTTTCAATATCATATGGGACTAAACTGCTAAATTTATAACATTCATCCAGTTATCTCATAACTGTTTGTGAATTCCAATTATTGTATCACATTCCAGATAAACAGATAATGTTAAACTTTCCGATCGAACAGTCGAATACCCAAGTTTTCCCGATACAGTCCAACACATGAAATAAGTCTAGCAACATTCAGTTTGTGCCTCAGTACCAACGGTCCAGCCGTAGAAAGGTCAAGCCAACGCCTCACATGTGGCACGCCGTACTGCCCCAAACCCGAAGGTTCAAAGGGCAGTTCAAGACGGTCACATAATCGAGTTAAGGTTTGTTGTCTTCTAGAGGGTCCATCGCGTTACTTGCACTACTTAGAACGTCGTTAAACTACGGAAAAATCCAACACTTGGAAATTTCCCAACAGGGGAAAAATTGGGTATTTATATCCGGTCGAACTTTTTAACATATTCTGGAAATTATCCGGAAATACACAAAGACGAAATTTGATAACCCGAACGAATAATTGAATCCCCAAAGCAACCCCAAAATACTCTTCTGTAGAGTCACAATAAAAATACCCAGAAAACATAATCTCTGAATTCATGAATTACTGTGGAAAAATAACCAGACAATGGGACAGTACGGCCGCGGAACCGCCGCGCATGCATAGCTCGTGCCGCGGTTCCGCGGTGGAAAAGTTGAATCAGGACCTCGAATTTCACAGTTTTTCATATATGACCCTGCATGATTTTCTGGACATTTTTAATTGACAAAAATCCAAAATTTCAGAAATTTTCCAGAGAGCACCTTGGAATTATAGTTTCGGGTTCGTTCGGACTTCAAACTCCGTCGGGACTTCGCCTAAGGCTCTAGCTAGTCTCTGATACCAGTGAAAGGTTCCTAGGCACTCTAGTAAGGTCTAACAAGGCATCGGACATGCCAATTTAAAATTTTTGGTGCCGAGAAACCCTAGACTACGGATCGTCGCTAGAATTTTGGGCGAAAAGAAAAGCTAGTTAACACTTAACTACAAGGATATGGAAATTACAACCTTTGTAGATCCGGATATCCACCTCCACGGCTCCGCAACGAAGTCTCCTCGCTGTCCATGTTGAACCCCGGGCTCAAGCGTCGGCTTCGTCGAAGAAACGGGTGAGCTAGGTCGCCGGCTTCGTGTCAAAGACGATCTACGTCGAGGCATCGCAAGTTCAAGCTCCGACTTCACAAACTTGTGAAACTTGTGAAGAAAACACCCAAAACCACTTGGCAAGAGGTAGAAGATGAAGAAATAGGAGGTGGGTTCACTTTAGATTTGGATTTCTCTCACTAGATCTCAAGTTGCCATTAAAGTAGCAAGCTTGAAGAAGAAGAAGATGAAGATGGTTATGATAAGTTCTATTAAAAAAGAAATAGAAAAACAATACTTATCATAACTTAAACTAGGGTTAAGTGTAGAGAATAAACCATGGTCATTTGAGTGGGTTAGGGTTAAGCATGAAGACAAGAATGGTTAGCAAAGTCAAAGCTTCATGAAGCTTCAACATAAAACAAATAAAGCCACCATTCTTATCTTAATCCATTTCAAATAAATAAATAAACAAATAAATAAATAAATGAATATGCAAAACCCTAATTATCAAATTAACCATGGATTAATTCTATACACTTAACTAAATGATCAAGTATCATCAAACATGATACAAAAAGTGCACAAAAGTATATCACATATACAATGTGCAATCCAAGTGAGAAAAATCCGTTTAAAGTGAACCAATACTAGTTAATGCAAAGTAATATATCAAATATATAATTATACATTAAATCATTAAATCAACATTTGATTCAATGATCCGGTCATGTCGCACATGACCGACTAGTATTCAATGTATCGATTTATCGAATCAATGATTCGATAACTAGGTCATATCGAATATAACCAATCGAAAACATATATCGCGAGAATGAAATGCGGTATCACATACACGCATTATTCTCGGTCCTGCACATATCTCATATGCGCTCCTATATCGTTTCGCTTGAACCAGGAAACCTCTGTGTAGGACTCTAAAGACTCGTCAATACGCCGGTAGCAGATGATGATCATATCAAGCACCCACAAGCCGCAAGCGGTCTGCTAAACGTAACGGCCACCCGGGTATTGAGCGATCAGAAGATCGACGAGCTAGCCCGCTCACACTCCTGCGAATCCGACCAGTAACACTTACCGTACAGTCCGGTCTCTTCGTCTGATATGTCGCATATCAAGTCTAGGGGTGGTAAACGTCAGACCCCAATAACCCGATAAGTCATGCCGATGTGAGGCTCATAACGGGTCGAGAAACTACTGGTAACACTTACCAGCAAATCTCTGATCAGCCCTGGCCAGGGACTTCCCTGTTACGGCCAATCGAGCACAGCGCAACATCAACCCCCAATACCGGGAGAGACGAAACCCCTCCTATCGCTCATTGCCTCCATGTGACTCGGGACTGTACCCAAAGACCACCGTTTTGCACGCCCTCATGGACGTGGTAAGGTGGAGATCAAAGCACAGTGGGAATCACACAAGACTCTATGACGATCTTGGGTCTACAGACTAACCTGTACAAGTGTCACCTGAGAACTACCATCTGACGTGAGGTATAATACCATCTGGGAGTTCTCGGCGAGTCCGTCCAGTGTACCCAGTCTCCACTGAGCACCCGTATACCATCTCTGATGTCAAACACCAATGGATATGGGATCATCCATCGCCCATCACATGGGTCGAGAAGCGTATACGCTAGTCTACTCTGGTATATCGATGCCCCGTCTTGATACACCCACGACTAGGGACCTTGAAGGATGTACTTATGGACTACCATGTCCCCACTAGTATGATCTGCATCAAAGTACAGGTAGTCAAGTACACATCCTAAGGGCTTTACCAACATGTAACTACAAGACAGTATAAAGAGACTAGTGTACATGTTAAGATAAAGAGTAACGAGATAGCATACTATCATATCGAGCAAGAAAGCCATCTCTATATATGTCCAAGCATCCAATATAATATACAACATCTGTACAATACTGGCCTCTAGGGCATACATACAACTAACATATAAACCTGGGCGTACTGAGAAAATCCAAAAGTGGTCTTCACTGGCAGAAAGTGAGCCGCTTTCGTCAGTCGATCCACAATCACCCAAATAGAGTCATACCGTCGACTGATCCTGGGTAGACCCACAATGAAGTCCATGGAGACCTGCTCCCACTTCCACTCAGGGATGGGCAAAGGCTGTAACTCGCCGGCTGGCCTCTGATGCTCGGCCTTGACTTGCTGACAAGTCAGGCATCTCGACACAAAGTCTGTAATATCCTTCTTCATCCCGTCCCACCAGTAAACCTCTCTCAAATCACGGTACATTTTGGTGGAACCCGGATGCACACTGTATACTGATCTATGTGCCTCCTCGAGAATATCACGCCTCAGTCCCTCTGAATCTGGCACGCACAGTCGAGTCCCAAATCGAAGTATCCCCTGATCATCAATCACGAACTCGGAAACTCTGCCCTGCCGAATCTGCTCAATAATCTCTAAGATACGGGTATCGCCGGACTGTGCCTCGCGGATACGGTCAAATAACTGTGGGCGTGCTCTGAAATGGGCTAGCTGTCCCCCTGTAGGAGTAAACTCGAACTGCACTCTGCTATCACATAAAACCTGCCAATCCGCCATCGACTGCATCTGTACTGCGCTCAAACAAGATAAGCTACCTCCGGGCCTTCTACTCAAAGCATTTGCCACCACATTCGCCTTGTCCGGATGGTATAAAATCTCGCAGTCATAATCCTTCACCAACTCCATCCATCGGCGCTGTCTCAGGTTCAGATCTCGCTGCTGGAAAATATACTTCAAACTCTTGTGGTCAGTAAATATCTGGCACGACTCACCGTATAGGTAATGTATCCAGATCTTAAGTGCAAATACCACTGCAGCCATCTCTAAATCATGGGTGGAGTAGTTCTGTTCGTGTTTCCTCAGCTGCCGAGAAGCATACGCGATAACTCTGTCGGGCTGCATCAATACACAGCCCAGCCCCACTCGAGAAGCCTCACAATATACCACGAACCCGCCTGATCCTGAAGGCAATGCTAACACTGGTGCAGTAGTCAGACGAGTCTTCAACTGCTGGAAGCTATCCTCACATGCCTGGGTCCAATCAAAAGGAACCCCCTTCCGGGTCAACCCAGTCAAAGGTGCAGCAATGCGGGAGAAATCCTGGACGAAACGTCGATAATAGCCGGCCAAACCTAGAAAGCTGCGAACCTCTGTAACTGATACTGTTCTAGGCCAACGCTGAACTGCCTCGATCTTCTTCGGGTCCACGCAAATACCGTCTCTCGTCACCACATGACCTAAGAAGTCGACACTGTCTAACCAGAATGCGCACTTGGAGAATTTGGCGAACAGCTGATGCTCCCTCAAAGTCTGCAATGTGATACGTAAGTGCTGCTCATGCTCCTCCCGGCTCCGAGAATAAACCAAGATGTCGTCAATGAACACAATGATGAACTGATCGAGGTACGGCCTGAATACGCGGTTCATCAAATCCATAAATGCTGCCGGGGCATTGGTGAGCCCAAACGACATCACCAGGAACTCATAATGACCATATCGAGTACGGAAGGAAGTCTTCGGAATATCCTCCTTCCGAACCCGCAACTAGTGATAACCTGACCGTAAATCAACCTTCGAGAAAAACCCTGCACCCTGGAGCTGATCAAATAAATCATCAATGCGGGGTAGGGGATACCTGTTCCGCACAGTAACCCGGTTCAGCTGACGATAATCAATGCATAAACGCATACTTCCATCCTTCTTCTTAACAAACAAGACGGGAGCACCCCAAGGTGACACACTCGGTCGGATAAGCCCTTTGTCCAGCAAGTCCTGTAACTGATCCTTTAGCTCTCTCAGCTCCGCCGGGGCCATCCGATAAGGAGGTATAGAAATAGGCCCCGTGACAGGGATCAAGTCAATACAGAACTCAATCTCGCGCTCTGGTGGCAGACCAGGCAGCTCGTCAGGGAATACATCAGGGAACTCTCTCACAACAGGGACCTGGTCCAACGGAACCTCTGTGGAGAGAGTATCACAAATATAGGCTAAGAATCCCTGACACCCTTTCCTTAAGAGCTGACCAGCGCGAAGAGAAGAAATCAAGCTGGGAAGGGTAGCGCTACGATCTCCCTGAATAATAAGTACCGGCTCACCAGGAAAACTGAATCTGACTGCTTTTTCACGGAAGTCCACGGATGCATAACAGGTGGCTAGCCAGTCCATACCAAGAAGAACGTCAAAGTCTAGCATATCGAGGAGAATCAAATCAACTGAAGAATCTCTCTCCCCGATACGAACGGAACATGATCGGTATACGAAACGGGCAACAAAAGACTCGCCTACCGGGGTAATAACGACAAGCGGCTGATCTAACGGAGAAGGCTCTCGGCCCAACCTCGGTGCAAAGTACGTGGATACATAGGAATGTGTGGAGCCTGGATTAAATAATACCCGTGCATCAAAAGAACATACTGGCAGAGTACCTGTCACGACGGCATTGGATGCCTGTGCATCCTGAGGAGTCAACGCGAACACTCGGGCCTGTCCACCACTAATAGCTGGCTGTGCTCTGCCTCTACCTCGGCCTCTGCCTCTGTCGCCTCGTCCTCTCTGAACCGGACCGCCACACCCACGGCCTCTAGAAGCATCTGGCTGGCGTGAAGCATCATCAGGAGTAGGAAGTAAAGCTCTCTGAGAAGGTGGTGAGGGTGGTAAAGTCACATGCGGGACTGTCGCCGCGCCCTGACGTCCCATGGTACAGTCTCTGATACGGTGGTACTGACTCCCACACCGAAAACATCCTGGAGACGACTGCTGGGTCTGTGGATATGAGCCAAATAACTGACCTCGTCTCAATCCTCTGCCTCAGCCATCTCCCGAAAATAATCTATCACGATGTCTGCCCATTTGCCGCTGAGCTGGCGTATCAGTACGGATCCTCTTCGGCCCAGAAACGACCGGAGTCTCGGAAATACGCTCCTCCAAAAGTAAGGCTGCATCCATCGCGGCTGCGTATGTATCAAAGTGCTGGGTGCCGATGGCAAGGAATAGCTGTGTATCAAGCCCTCGCACAAACCTCTTTATTCTCTTCTCTTCTGTGTCGACTAGGTACGGAGCATATCGAGACAACTGGGTAAACTGTATATCATACTCCGACACTGTCATCCCAGGAGTCTTGCGCAAAGACTCAAAACTACGGGCTCGAGCATCTCGGACACTCTCCGGAAGAAAACGGGCAAGAAATGCAGCTGTAAACTCATCCCAGGTCATAGAAGGCAGACCTGCAGCTCGGCCTCTCTCTACTGAGTCGTACCATGTCTGGGCAAGACCCTCCAGAAGAAAACTCGCAAACTCCACCAATCTATCATCAGAACACCTCAACGAACGGAAAATCCGAGCCATCCTATCAAGAAATGCCTGTGGGTCCTATGTCGCATCTGTACCGGTAAAAGCTGGAGGTCTCAATCTCATGAACTCCTGTAGTGAAACAGGGATAGTCTCCGTAGTAGCAGCAGGAGTGACCATATGTGCAGCAGGTACGATCGTGGTCTGTGCGGTGGAAGGAACGTCCTCGGATCTCTGTGCCCGGCTGGACTCAACTAAAGATCCCATCATCTGCCGCAACTCTTGCATGCCGGCCTCTAATCTAGCAATACGGTCGGGATAAGGCGGATCAGTATGGCCCTGAGGGATAGGCGTATCATCCCGCTCGATCCTCGCCTCAGACGAGCCTGCCCGAATCTCATCCCTAGCGGCAGCCCGCTGAGCTCTCATAGTCTTTGGCGGCATTGAAGCTGGAATAAGAAACAAGACTGATAAGGACATTGCAATTGAATCAAGGAATGCAAGGAATCAAGAAAGGAAATACAAGCAATTATTTCCTAAGGTTACTTAGGCGGAGTACCGTATCGTAAGTATGCCGCGGATCATACCCACGCTATGCCACTCTGCTTAAGTCACCTACTCCATCTACCAAGGTCGTCCTACACTCAGAAAGGTAAAACCTGGCTCTGATACCAACTTTGTCACGACCCGAAAGTACGGAACGTGACTTGCACTTAGATTACGAGACGTCTAAAGGCATACCGTAACCTAAGTCAGCCAAAACCCAGAAAATCTAAACCAAAATCAAAAGAGAGTGAAGGAAAACCTTAAATGAAACGGTTTTTAAATCAAATAAGTTGCATAGAATCCAAAAAAAAACACCAAAAAATTCTGAAAATTTCGGCAGAGTCTCCCCTGTATTTTCTATCCCCCAAAATGGGTACAACAAGATAATAAACCTGTAAACATAAAAATGGCATCCCCAAGCGGGAGCTAGCTCTTCGCCCAAGGCGGATCACAACCACATGCAATATAATAGTAATATCAAGAAAAAGAGCATAAAAGAAACCCAAAATATCAGAAAACACAACGCCGGCTCAAGTGAGCTCGGCCCAAAAGAAACCACAAATATACAAATCTCTCAGTCTCATCACTAGGTCGCATATACAATACAAGTGGTAGATGGAGAATACTAGATACAATGATAAAGCAAAAAGAAATAAAGTATACTCGCAACCCACCTACGGGCGATGTCGCGAGTCTGAGCAAAAGGAACTGATGACAAGATAACCCGCCGCTACAAAACTGACGGGTCCGACCTGCAAGACACTGTGGCACAACGGGGGTGAGTTGCCAGCTCGTGAGTAGAATATAACATCTAGTAAGGCAATCGTAAGAATGCACGCAATACGGAACAACATGTATGTCCATATGTGATATAATAACTCTAGTATGCATGCACATGTATGCAATATCTTTTCTAACTCTTTAAGTGTTTTAAATGTTAAAGTTACAGCATTCTTAACTTTTAGAAAATGAATGTCTGCATAATAGCTAAATATCATCAAGAAATCCTCTGAAAACCTGTGTCAAGCATCGACACCAAATAGGAATCATATCTGTCTCAATATCGGGCTCCGTCAGTCCGGATCGGCCCATATCATAAATCTCACGACAACGGTCGGTATCCTCCGGATATCCGCCGCGCCAGACATCACCGGTAGGTAGTCTTCCCCTGCCAGGCTCATCGTCTACAACTCGATCTTCTTGCCCCGGGGTACCATACCGGGCCCACCATGTATCCGAGACGGTTCATCCACTCCTCGAATCGGGTCTCGAAATCCAACAGAAAACATGAAAACTCATGGTGGACGACACATACATCACGAGAAAACCGCAACTTTGTTTTAAAAATGATAAATATAAGCTTTTGTTAAATTCTTGCGGTTTTCCTCAAAAATCCAGAAATCGCAGCAAAACTGAAATCCTCAAGAAAATCATAATGTCCACATGTTATATATATGATAAATGTCTATGATATCAATGTGTATGATGTGAATTTTGGCTAGAGTTCTATGTAAATATAATGATGATGCGAGATATGTGCATGCGATGCAGCTTCATATATCAAGTATGAATGCAGGTGACGATATTAAGATAAACAGGTTCTATCGTGCACGTGGCATGGCAATTACCAAAGGCGTGTGTGTCACATGAATAGTGCGCGTGCAACAGATGCCAATGGTAATGGTGTTCGTGTCCTACAAAGTGATATCGCATCAGTATGGATGAATGTCCATGCAATCTAATATACTGTTCGCTATAAGGGTATGCAATGTACATGAATGGATAAGCTAACTAACAATATGAATCTTGCAAGGGATAAGGAAATCCTAACTAGGGGGGCGCATCGTTCCATTCGGACGATTCCCCCATAGATGAATACATCTACTCACCAGAAATCCCCGCTAATCTGATCCGGCCACCGCCTTGCCTTTTCGCGCCGTGTCCGATGTTTCCCCGATCGATCCTATATTTGCACAATATCAAGCATAAGATTACAAAACCTAACACAATGCAAGTCACAACATACAATTATCTACGCCCTCGTATTAATCATAGCATGCACTCGGTGCGCGGAAAAACGCACGAAAATCGCTAATCGTTAAACTAGAATTGTCATTTCGGGAAAATCGACTAAACTACAACCCGACTAGACGAAACCCCACGTTCGCGCATTCTAATAATCCTATACGAAGCTAATAATATTGCTAACCTAACGTAAATTGAATGCATTCTATTTTCAACAAAAATCTAGTAAGCGATTTTCTTACCGATTCGTTACAAACATCGAAATTTATCGATTTCGCAAGCATATCATTACACCATTAACCATTCTAATCAATTAGATAACCATCCCTAACATAATCCAACCATTATGCTACAAACCCTAATTTTTAAAATCAAAACCTTCTCTTGATTTTTCATGAACAAGGATTTACACTAAATTAATACTTAGAATTTCAATTCTAGCATAATTAAACCACAAGTTAACAAAAAGATTAGAATTTTCACCTCTCAAGCTTGAACCCTAGCTTGATCAAGTCACCAAGAAGCCTCCTTTCATCTAGTTTTTGAACAAATTTGGGTTGAAGAGAGAAGGGATTAGGGTTAGGCTTTGAATGGAGAAAGAAATTGTGGATTTGTTTTTTGAATTTTTTAGCAAGAAAAGAAGCAAAATGAAGTGGGAAAATGGGGAGAGCTGCTGGAATGGGGGTCGGCTGCAGGTGGGGAGAGGGGTGTGTGAAATTTTGAGAAGTTTCTAGGTCATTACAACATCATATAATATCATTTCATGCTTTCATATCAACCTTTTTACAAAAAAACCCTTTTTTCATCATTTTTTTTCATAATTTTCCCACCAAAAAGCTAAAAGATTGCAAGCCATGTTATAATTTTATTAACACCATATTTTAGCTTATAAAGATTCCTAATTATGAAATTTACCTAATTAAATTTGTATTTATCCCTAATTTAATGTATTTTAAAAAGGCTTAAAATAATAAAAAAATAATTAATTACGATTTTTTTTTATTTAACTAGATAATTATAAGTGACATTTTAGTGACAAAATTAAAGTAATATCTTATCTAAATTTTGTATAATTAGGTCTACAAGGAAAAATACCTATTTTGACTTTTTACGGAAAAAGCCGAAAAATTTGCCGATTACCGAAAAACTGCCTAAACGATTTTCGAAGGGTTACAATAGTAGTCGATGAGTACATCCTATAACTGTTCCTAGTTGAGGGTATATCGAGACAGGGCATCGATACACCAGAGTAGACTAGCGTATACGCATCTTGGCCCATATGATGGGCGATAGATGATCCCATATCCATCGGTGTTTGACATCAGAGATGGTGTACGGGTGCTCAGTGGAGACTGGGTACACTGGACGGACTCGCCGAGAACTCCCAGATGGTGATATACCACACGTCAGATGGCAGTTCTCTGGTGACACTGGTACAGGGTAGTCTGTAGACCCGAGATCGTCATAGAGTCTTGTGTGATTCCCACTGTGCTTTGATTTCCACCATACCATGTCCAAGAGGGCGTGGAAAACGGTGGCTTTTGGGTACAGTCCCGAATCACATAGAGGCAATGAGCGATAGGAGGGGATTCGTCTCTCCCGGTATAGGGAGTTGATGTTGTGCTGTGTTCGATTGGCTATAACTGGAAGTCCCTGGCCAGGGCTGATATAGAGATTTACTGGTAAGTGTTACTAGTAGTTTCTCGACCCGTTATAAGCCACACTTCGACACGACTTATCGGTTATTGGGGTCTGACGTTTACCACCCCTAGACTTGATATGCGACATATCAGACGAACAGACCGGACTGTACGGGAGTGTTACTGATTGGATTCACAGGAGAACGCACAGGCTATCTTGTTGATCTTCTGATCGCTCAATACCTGGGTGGCTGTTACGTTTAGCTGACCGCTTGCAGCTTGTGGGTGTTTGATATGATCATCACCTGCTACCGGCGTATTGACGATTCTTTAGAGTCCTACACAGAGGTTTCTTGGCTCAGGCGAAACGGAGTAGAGGCGCATATGTGATATGTGCAGGACCGAGGATAATGCGATATGAGATACCGTATTATATTCTCGCGATTGTTAGATATGAACCGGGACATAGTATCAAGTGTTGATTCGATGAATTGGTACATGATATATTAGTCGGTAATATTCGATATAGCCGGATCGTCGGATCAAGTGTTGATTCGATGATTTAATGTATAATAATATATATGATATATTGTATTACATTATCTAATATTGGCTCGCTTTATTATTTCATTTTCTCACTGGATGATACATTGATATATATGCGATATATGTTAATTGTGTTATTTTCTTTTGTTGCAAATATATAATATATATGTGATATATATTATTGTGACATGATATGATTTATTATTAAACATGTTTAAGGATGATTAAAAGGGATTAGGGTTTGATTAGGGTTAGCTTCTTCTTGGACCTTCTAGAAGCTTTTTCTTTTGTCATGCTTAAGATATTATGGTTGATATTTTTGCATGACTCATAACTTAACCTAACCAAACCCTAACTCTAGTTTATTCTCTACAAACTATTAGCCACTCATCCTTGACCATGGTTGATACATCAATCATATACTTTTATTTCTATTCATCACAAAAGGAATTATCATTATCTTTTTCGTTATCATCTTCTTCTCTCTTGATTTTGAGCTCACTAGAAATTCCATTTGTGATGATAAATTGTGAGAAAGTGAATTAAAAGAAAAGCATAAATACTAATCCTTCATCCTCATCTCATCTAGCCCATGAGATTAGTGTGTTCATCTCTTTAGAGTGAGAAAGCTTGAGTTATTGAAACTTCGACGTTAATCATCGGAGATTTGGAACACTTCAAGCTAGCATGGATCGTTCGAGTCGTGGAGCCTTTCTTGAGTCCGGGAGATCGAGGATCGCGGAGAAGGGACTTCTAATCGGAGCTTGTGAAGCGAAGGAGCGGACTACAAAGGTTGTAATCCCTCACACTTAGATAAAAAGTTGTTATCTTGCATGCTTAACCCTAATAATCTAGCAAAGATCCTGTCTTTGGGTTGTTCGGAACGTCTAAAATTTTATCCGGGCATGTTTGATGCCTTATGAACCTTCACCAGAGTGCCTAAGAACCCAACATTGGTATCAGAGCCTATCTAGAGCATTCGGCGACATGTTTACGAAGTTAAAACTCCGATCGAACCCGAACCGACAAAATTTACCCCCTCTCTGGAAATTTTTCAAAATCTGGGTTTTTTCTGAATTAAAAATACGTAAAAAAATCAGCAGGGAATTCTAAGAATTACCATGAAACACGGGCCCACAAATCCACCAAACTGCGGCGGAACCGCGGCGGGAACCGGCTTCCCGCGGCGGTTCCTCGGCGGAATCTTGGAATTGTGACACGTGGTTTTCATGGTAATAACCGTAGGTGCTTGTTGATGCTTCTGGGTATTTTTAAAGATGATTCAAGTGTTGTTTAATCTGGGGTTTATTTTGTAATCGTAGATTCGATCGGAAAATTTAAATTCGTTGTTTTTCCAGATATTTAGAAATTGTTAAAAAGTTCGAACGGATCTCATTAACTCACTTTTTCCCGGCACGTAAAACTTTCAAGTGTTGAATTTTTATCGGGTTTAAATATTTCGGAAAAATTGTGCAAGTTAAGCGGTGGACCCTCTAGAAAACAACAAACCTTAACTCGATTATGTGACCGTCTTGAACTGTCTTTTGAACCTTCGGGTTTGGGGCAGTACGACGTGCCACATGTGAGGCGTTGGCTTGACCCTTCTACGGCTGGATCACCGGTACTGTGACATATTCTGGGATTATTTGAACTCTGCTCAAGTGTTGAGCACTTTAGGAAATTTTGGGTATTTGATTATCTGTTCGAAAAGTTTAATACTGTCTATTTATCTGGAATGTGATACAATATGTGGAATTCATAGAGTTAGGCATGAAATGCGGAGTATGTGATATTTCGGATTTATGATGTCTAAAGTGATTGTGAATTCCAAATATTGTAGTTTTACACTTTCTTTTCTGTGACCGTAAGTGTAATATGTGATATCGTCGGTTTCGTTGCTATATGTCAACGACAATTGGGATGCGCATATTTACTTACGTTGATGATATGTGATATTATGTGTTGCTGTGATATGTTATATTGGATCATCGCGTTCTGAATAGCCGAGGGTTTTATGTGAGATGAGGGTTTTTATTTTCATTCATGTAAAATTCATTTGTAATGTAATATTCTTTTATTTGGGGCACTTCCAGGTTGAGGTTGATGTCACCAGTGTATATTATTTACTTTTCCGCATTACGTAGACCCAAGGAGGGGAGCACAAGTAACCGGGTTCTAGGGTCCAGTGGGAGGCCATCTCGAGGAGTTGAGACCGGGTCTCCTAACCCTAGAATTGGCAGTGTTACTTGCCGCTCTCGTAGGGGTCTTGGGATGTGGGTTTGGCTATTCATCGCGACCGTGGAATCCGTGTTTTATACAGGCTCGTATTGAAAACACAGACGTCCTAGTATATCCAATATTTCATATATGTTCTTCTGCTGCAATGTTCTGTGATGAGATCATATTACTGCCTGAGACGAATGCTTATACTATATATATATATGCTGATATATAAATATTACTGCTTTCGTTTCTTCTGTGATGCTTAGGAAGCATAAGCTGATGGGATTTTTATTAATAAGATTAATAAAAAGAAAAGAAACCTAAAGATGTTGTAGAATCAAAACTTTATAAAAAGGGTAGCTACAGTTTTGCTATGCACAGCGGTATATATGATAAATCCTGCACCTTATTCGATGAGGAAAGGGCCGACGATCCCTTCACCGGGAGTGACCCCTTTTGCGAAACTAAGAAAAGCCTCAAAAGCACTCCTTTTCAAAAACTACTCGATTCTACGACGATATCAAGTTCGTTACGCAATAGGTTTTTCAGAAAAAACCTGACGTAGCCCTCCGTTATTTCAGATAAGTCCAATTTAGTATTCATGCTACGTTTGTTGACCTCCGTCAAGGCACAGTGTACGGTAGCTGACTAGTTTTTATCTGCTTATGCATATGATGCAGATTGGATTAGGGTAGTCGTACGGCCTTGTTGACCTCCGTCAAGGGTCATGCGGGTGGGTTTAATTCAATCAAGAAATAACGGGTTGAACTTGACTAGTAGCCTATGGTTTGTTGAACTCCGTCAAGGTCATAAGTTGCTAGGGGCAAAATAATATCAGGAATTTCAAGTGTTGAAATTTGCAATGAGATTGTATACCTTCTATGAGATAGTTGGATCCCGATACCCACTGCGAGTAAGAGTTACTCCTGGGAGAGTTTTACACATGACAATTAGTCATTCAAGTAGGTGTCTAGAAAAGTGTTAACGGGGTTACGCCTCTGGGAAAACGAGATTTACTTTAATTAGGTCCGTGCGAAAGCACGGGGAACCTCCCTCAAAGTACCGACACTGATCTGGCTGAAAGATTGACGAAATTGTAGGGTGTAATTAATCCCGGCTAATCTTACCTTTTAGGGTTTGAAGGTAGATTTGATAAAAACAGTGGGAGATATCCTGATTAGATAAGATAATAACCAATCTAATCTTGCAAGAGCATACGCTAAAGTGTTTTCTTCTCTCTCTATCCAGGTAGCGACCATGTCAGGCCATAATCAAGATAATAATATGGATGTATTGACTGAACCCGCTTATTATACTGAGCAGGGGAACGTTAGACCTGTTCTTTCTTATAAGAGTTATAAGACTGAACAGGAAACAGGAGAATGTCTGGATTCTCACGCCGCCCCAAAGAACATGCATATTGATGCATCTTCTTCAGGTGTGTTAGTTATTGAGAACTGTTTCTCAGTTCACCCTACGTCCTGGGTATTGGATACCGGATCAGGATCCCACATATGTAAAATGTTACATGGGCTACGTAAAGGTAGAGAACTGGGAAAAGGTGATCATTCCGTTCAAGTAGGGAACGGTGCAAGTATTGCAGCCAAAGCAGTTGGCGAATATCACCTTGTATTGCCAAGTCATAATACACTGATTCTAAATGAGTTCTATTATATACCGAACATGATGTGCAACATTATATCAGTTTCTTTATTAAGTAAAGAAGGATATAATTTTGTAGTACAGGATAATGTTATGAACATATTCTTAGATCAAAAGTTGATTGCATCAGGCTCTTTACATAATGGCATATTCATTCTAAATCAGAATACAGTCCTCAATATACAAAACACACACAAGAGGAAAAGTTCAGAAATGAACGAATCCTTCTTGTGGCCTTGTAGACTTGGTCATATCAATGCGACACGACTGGCTAAGTTACATAAGGATGGTTATTTGAATCCGTTCGAATTATCATCTTATGATACTTGCCATTCATGTCTCAAAGGAAAAATGACCAAAGCTCCGTTTAGTGGACACGGAGGAAGAGTTACTGAACTCTTAGGACTAATACATAGTGATGTATGCGGTCCCTTGTCTACACATGCCAGGACGGTTCTTCCTACTTCATTACATTCACTGACGATCTCTCTAGATTCGGACATGTGTTCCTAATGAAACACAAGTCTGAAGCTTTTGAGAAATTCAGAGAATATAAGCACGAAGCAGAGAATCAAACGGGCAAAAGTATTAAGATTCTTCGATCTGATCGAGGAGGTGAATACTTAAGTAATGAGTTCCTAGATTATCTAAAAGAGAATGGGATTCTCTCTCAGCTTACTCCTCCTTATACACCACAGCACAACGGTGTATCGGAGCGGAGGAATCGCACCCTATTAGATATGGTGCGCTCTATGATGAGTACAGCTGAGTTACCTATTTCCTTCTGGGGGTATGCGCTTGAGACAGCGGCATACATACTGAATAAAGTTCCTACCAAATCTGTGCCTACCACCCCATATGAGATATGGGAAGGGAAGAGACCATATCTTAATTTTGTTAAGATATGGGGTTGCCCGGCTTATGTCAAAAGACGAAACCTGGACAAACTCGAGGCAAGATCTGTTTTATATAAGTTTATTGGATATCCCAAGCATTCGCTAGGGTATATTTTCTACCACAGTGAGGAACAAAGGGTATTTGTTGCTCAACACGCCACCTTTTTAGAAAAGGAATTTCTTGCAAAAGAGATTAGTGGCTCTGAGGTAGAACTGGAAGAAGTTCCAGCAGAAAAAACTACAACAGATGATTTAGTGGAGCCAGAGGATTCAGTAGTACCCGACGAACCCCAGCCTCTCCGCCGATCTAGTAGGGTTTCTCGTCCACCTGAGAGATACTACGGTTTTCTCATTGATGGTGGAAGCGAGGACTGCATCATGGATGATGATGAACCGACTAGTTTCGAGCAGGCCATCACGAGTAGTGACTCTGTGAAATGGCTGGATGCAATGCGATCTGAGATGGAATCCATGTACACCAACAAAGTATGGACTTTGGAAAATGCTCCTGAAGGGGTAAAACCCATTGGGAGCAAGTGGATCTTTAAAAAGAAATTTGGTGTAGATGGAAAAGTTGAGACTTTCAAAGCTAGACTGGTAGCAAAGGGATTTCGTCAACGACCAGGTGTGGACTATGACGAAACCTTTTCTCTAGTGGCTATGCTTAAGTCCATCCGGATCTTACTTGCCATTGCTGCATACCATGACTACGAAATCTGGAAAATGGATGTTAAGACCGTCTTTCTAAACGGTGATTTAGAAGAGAGCGTGTACATGACTCAGCCAGAGGGCTTCGTAGATAGTGGGAGCAGCGGAAAGGTGTGCAAGCTGCTTAAATCCATTTATGGGTTAAAGCAAGCATCGCGGAGTTGGAACATCTGTTTTGATGTTGTAGTCAAAAAGTTTGACTTCATCAAAAATATAGATGAACCTTGTATCTATAAGAAGGTAGCAGAGGATAAGGTTGTCTTCCTCGTATTGTACGTGGATGACATACTCTTGATAGGAAATGATATTCCTATACTGCAATCTGTCAAGCTCTTCTTATCACAGAGATTCTCAATGAAAGATCTAGGTGATGCCTCCTGCATATTGGGAATCATGATCTATAGAGATAGATCTAAACGGATACTGGGATTGTCACAATCCAGGTACATTGACACCATACTAAAGAGGTTTAGTATGGAAGAATCCAAGCGTGGGAACCAACCCACGATCTCTGGACTCACTCTCTCCAAAGAGATGTCTCCCAAGACTGATTTGGAGAGAGCTCGCATGCAAGGGATACCCTATGCTTCGGCAGTAGGCTCTATCATGTATGCGATGCTATGTACCAGAACCGATGTAGCATACTCACTAAGTGTAGTGAGTCGGTATCAAGCAGATCCTGGAGAGAGTCACTGGACTGCTGTGAAGAACATTCTCAAGTACTTACGAAGGACTAAGGAGATGTTCTTGGTGTATAGTAACAGAGAACTCCAGGTGGAGTCCTTTACCGATTCCAGCTTCCAAAGTGATAAGGACGACTCTAAGTCGCACTCGGGATTTGACTTTACCCTCAGTGGAGGGGCGGTATGTTGGAAGAGTTCCAAACAGGATACCGTTGCAGACTCGACGATGGAGGCTGAATACATCGCTGCCAACGATGCTGCCAAGGAGGCTATCTGGATAAAGAAGTTCATTAGTGAACTTGGTGTGGTTCCATCCATTGAGCATCCAATACCTCTGTATTGCGATAACAATGAAGCTGTGGCTTTGGCCAAGGAACCCAGGTCCCATCAAAAGTCCAGACATATTCTGAGGCGGTATCACCTGATCAGGGAGATAGTTGATCGCCGGGAGATCGAGGTCAGGAGAGTAGATACGAAGAACAAAACTGCGGATCCATTCACGAAGGCTATTCCCCAGATACAGTTTGAGAGATTATTCGGGATGCTAGGTATGAGATACTACAGTAGCTGGCCTTAGTGCAAGTGGGAGATTGTTAGTTATGTATATGCCCTAGAGGCCATTGTTGTACATATGATGTATATTATGATGGATGCTTAGATATATACAGAGAGGACTTTTTTGCTCGTCACGATAATATGCTATTTGGTTTCACTTTATCTTAACATGTTGACTTGTATTGGTTTACTGTTTTTCTCTCACATGTTGATAAAGCCCTTAGGATCTGTACTCGACTACTGGGATTATGATGAGATCATACTAGTGGGTCCATAGTAGTCGATGAGTACATCCTATAACTGTTCCTAGTCGAGGGTATATCGAGACAGGGCAACGATACACTAGAGTAAACTAGCGTATACGCATCTTGACCCATATGATAGGCGATCGATGATCCCATATCAATCGGTGTTTGACATCAGAGATGGTGTACGGGTGCTCAGTGGAGACTGGGTACACTGGATGGACTCGCCGAGAACTCCCAGATGGTGATATACCACACGTCAGATGGCAGTTCTCTGGTGACACTGGTACAGGGTAGTCTGTAGACCCGAGATCGTCATAGAGTCTTGTGTGATTCCCACTGTGCTTTGATTTCCACCTTACCACGTCCAAGAGGGCATGCAAAACGGTGGCTTTTGGGTACAGTCCCGAATCACATGGAGGCAATGATCGATAGGAGGGGATTCGTCTCTCCCGGTATAGGGAGTTGATGTTGTGCTGTGTTCGATTGGCTATAACTGGAAGTCCCTGGCCAGGGCTGATATAGAGATTTACTGGTAAGTGTTACTAGTAGTTTCTCGACCCGTTATGAGCCACACATCGACACGACTTATCGGTTATTGGGGTCTGACGTTTACCACCCCTAGACTTGATATGCGACATATCAGACGAACAGACCGGACTGTACGGGAGTGTTACTGATTGGATTCACAGGAGAACGCACAGGCTAGCTTGTTGATCTTCTGATCGCTCAATACCTGGGTGGCTGTTACGTTTAGCCGACCGCTTGCAGCTTGTGGGTGTTTGATATGATCATCACCTGCTACCGGCGTATTGACGATTCTTTAGAGTCCTACACAGAGGTTTCTTGGCTCAGGCGAAACGAAGTAGAGGCGCATATGTGATATGTGCAGGACCGAGGATAATGCGATATGAGATACCGTATTAAATTCTCGCGATATTTAGATATGAACCGGGACATCGGATCAAGTGTTGATTCGATGAATCGGTACATAATATATTAGTCGGTAATATTCGATATAGCCGGATCGTCGGATCAAGTGTTGATTCGATGATTTAATGTATAATAATATATATGATATATTCTATTACATTATCTAATATTGACTCGCTTTATTATTTCATTTTCTCACTGGATGATACATTGATATATATGCGATATATGTTAATTGTATTATTTTCTTTTGTTGCAAATATATAATATATATGTGATATATATTATTGTGACATGATATGATTTATTATTAAACATGTTTAAGGATGATTAAAAGGGATTAGGGTTTGATTAGGGTTAGCTTCTTCTTGCACCTTCTAGAAGCTTTTTCTTTTATCATGCTTAAGATATTATGGTTGATATTTTTGCATGACTCATAACTTAACCTAACCAAACCCTAACTATAGTTTATTCTCTACAAACTATTAGCCACTCATCCTTGACCATGGTTGATACATCAATTATATACTTTTATTTCTATTCATCACAAAAGGAATTATCATTATCTTTTCCATTATCATCTTCTTCTCTCTTGATTTTGAGCACACTAGAAATTCCATTTGTGATGATAAATTGTGAGAAAGTGAATTAAAAGGAAAGCATAAATACTACTCCTTCAACCTCATCTCATCTAGCCCATGAGATTAGTGTGTTCATCTCTTTAGAGTGAGAAAGCTTGAGTTATTGAAACTTCGACGTAGATCATCGGAGATTTGGAACACTTCAAGCTTGCATTGATCGTTCGAGTCTTGGAGCCTCTCTTGAGTCCGGGAGATCGAGGATCGCGGCGAAGGGACTTCTACTCGGAGCTTGTGAAGCGAAGGAGCGGACTACAAAGGTTGTAATCCCTCACACTTAGATAAAAAGTTGTTATCTTGCATGCTTAACCCTAATAATCTAGCAAAGATCCTGTCTTTGGGTTGTTCGGCACGTCTAAAATTTTATCCGGGCAAGTTTGATGCCTTATGAACCTTCAGAAGAGTGCCTAGGAACCCAACAATGGATTATACCGTACGCGATATTTCTGGGCTAGATGCCGATTGATAGATTCACCGACTCGGACATATGATAGTTACGTATACCTTATAGCTATTAGCTGATGATTTATCTTGTGCTGCGTTCATGATATTATTATTGCATTGCATATACCTGTGTTAGTACACCTGCACCATTATCGATGATGCGTATGTTACACGTACACTGATTATAGGCTCACACACTTAATTGACATGTCACTACGCAGTAGGATTGCTGCATCATGATATGACTCTTCGCGTAACCTGCATGCACATATACATTCATACATTCATACACATTTGTATATCCATATTCGTGCACATATACATTGATACATTCATACTTGCGGATATACACATTTGTATATCCATATTCGTGCACATATACATTGATACATTAATACTTGCGGATATACACATTTGTATACCCATATTCGTGCACATATACATTGATACATTCATACTTGCGGATATACACATTTGTATACCCATATTCGTGCACATATACATTGATACATTCATACTTGCGGATATACACATTTGTATATCCATATTCGTGCACATATACATTGATACATTCATATGTGCGGATATACACATTTGTATATCCATATTCGTGCACATATACATTGATACATTCCTACCTACGGATATACACATTTGTATATCCATATTCGTGCACATATACATTGATACATTCATACGTGCGGATATACACATTTGTATATCCATATTCGTGCACATATACATTGGTACATCTATACTTGCGCATATACATATTGTACCTACATAGATAACCTGTTTTATGGTAAAATTGGGAACCGCATGTTATATTTTAAAACTGGAATCATTTTAAAAGAGCGGTTTTCCCTTAATATGTCATATCACTGTTCCAGCCTGCATGATATATTGATATGCTTACATTTCTGTTATATGTCGCATACATCATGCTCTACGCATTTTACGTATTGAGATGTGCTGTTTTTATGAGATTTCTGGATTTGAGAACCGTGGCTATTTCAAAAGGAAGCATGTACTATTTTAAAAACCCGGTTTCTCTTGATATGATATTTCAGTGCGTCCACCATGCGTTTTCTCGTTTCTGAGAGTGGCATGTGAAACCCGATTCGAGGAGTGGTAGGCACCGATTGCGGGCACATGGTGGGCCCGGTGAGGTACCCCGTGGCAAGAAGACTCGGATATGTTAGACGGTGAGCCCCGGCAGGGGAGCACTACCTACCGGTGATAGTAGTTAGGGCTCAGCGGATATCCGGAGGATACCGACCGGAGTCGAAAGATGATAGGGGCTGATCTGGACTGACGGAGCCCGTGGGCCGATCCAGACTGACGGAGCCCTATATATGAGGATTTACATGCCGATGCTGGGCACTGTTTTCATGATGTTTTCGAGTGTCGATGCTAGGCACTCAGGTTCCATGATTTTGATGTGTCGGGAGGGAAACCGTTGATATACATCCTCATACTTTCATGCACACTCTTTTATGATATTTACTTGCATGATGTTGTTGCGTCAGTGGTTGATGCGTGGACTGGATCCACATACATACATACATACATACATACATTGATTTTACTATTGGAGGTTATACACAAGCTTATAGACATTAATTCATGGGTGGACGAGATCCACATATCTACATACCGTGATTATGGTTGGACGATACCCATATACATGCATTGATTATTACTGTTGGATATTATCCACATGCATGTTGGTAGTGACTACCTTGTTGGCACATATACGACCCGGTCACCCTAGATATCGTAGTATTAACTTTATGATATAGTTGATCTAGGAGTCGTTGTTTATTCGATTTCTAGTTGTAGATATATTTCTATTCACGAGTTTGCAACTCACCCCCATTGTGCCATAGTTCTTGCAGGTTGACCGCTTGGATCAGTAGCGGCTTCACTGGCATACAGTTCCATTCGGGTGTTTTGCATTGGTAGGTGGGGCATTTGTATCGTACCCACTCTTGTATTATATATTCATATTGTATCTAGTTAACTCCATCAATCAAATCAAAAGTCTGTAATTGTATATAAGATAATGAGACTTAGTGAGACTTGTAGTTGCGAGATTTGAGCGATGGGTTTTATTTTCCCTTTGGGGTTATATCTTGCTCTTTTCACTGTCTTTTTGTGGTGACGCTTCGCCGTTGGGCGCCGTATACTTATTTATACTGTATTGCGTGGTTATGATCCGCCGTTTGGCAAAGTGCTAGCTCCCGCTTGGGGATTCCTTTATTCTTGTTATGTATTGTGGTTTTGGATCAAAATATACAAAGGAGGTGCTGCCAAAATTTTTAAAGACGAAAACATGTTTTCAAACTAGTAAATTTCACTTGCATCATTTATATTCCTTTCCTATGTCTTAAGAAAACTTGATTTCATATACCTTTATCTCAAACCTCACCTCCTTTATTTTACATAAAAGGTTTAGATTTCTGGGTTTCGGCTTACTTGAATTCCGTTACGCCTTTAGACGTGGCGTGATTCAAGTGCTGGTCACGAGCTAATATTTCGGGTAGTGACAAAGTTGGTATCAGCACGCTAGGTTTAACCTTTGTTCGAGTCTATGTTTGACTATGCGGAGTCTAGGGCGGGTATGTATTTCGGAACCTAGGCTTGACCATACGCAACTTAGACTTGAACGGGGGGGGGGTATTAGACCCGAACTTTCGTTTCATAAGGCTGATCCTGATTGATGGAGTAGGTAGCTTGAGTAGAGTGACGTACCCGTACGTATGTTCCGCGGCATATTTACGATACGATACTCCACTTAAAAGACCTTAGGATGTACATATTTTGAAACCAGTGATTCTCTTCGTATCCGTGATTAAGCATCCATTTGAGATCTTCGATTCTATTTGTTTCATGATCATACTTTCATTGATATTGTTCCTTCTTTTGATCATGTATCCATTCTGGATCTGTCGTTTCCTCTCATGCCGTTGATTTGCTCTCTTCGATACTCGATTGAGGTTCCTGTCACGATGTTTGAGCGCAGCTTGAGCTGCTACTAGTGTTGCGGTCAGGGCGAGCTCGTCTGGTACGAGGGCCAACCATTGAGTTTTCTTGTGACATGGGGACGTCTCGATGCAGTTTTGTGTTGTGACCTCCTGTTGAGGCGAGTGTTTGGTTTTTGCACAAGATGATCGGGCCTTTGATAGAGCTGCCAGTTGCGAGAGGACTGTAGATGTACAGCATACCTCAGAGCTTTTGATGTCGTCTACCGTGCAGACAGATGACCCAGCTGTTACTTAGAGATAATGGGATGTCCGCTTTCCAGAGCTTACGAGCTTAGACCGCCGGAGCTTCCAGGAAGAAATGCGACATATGATAGCTAGTCTACCCCGATTTGAGAGACGAAGGTGATTCGTCATATTGATGCACCGACGCAGGCCCCAGTTGAGTTGAAGATTTCCAGTATGGAGAGAATCTTACCCAGATTTAGAGCAGACCGATCCAGAGACGACCGCCGATGTATCGCCTTTCTGGAGGATTGAGGCAATGTTTAGCATGCGGGCGGAGAATAGTCACATGTGAGTATTGGTGAAGCTAAAAGGTTCGAACGAGTGCCAGGACACCATTTTCCCAAGTTTAATGTGTTCGGAAGGAAAATGCAGGTAATTCTGTGGACCCTCTAAAAGAATGAAACCTAACTCGACATGATGACCATGGAACCGCTTTGAACCCTTAGGGTTTGTGGCAGTTTAGCGGTGCCATCATTGAGGCTTGGTTTGCCCTTCTACGGCTGGTCCAGAAGTGTTGTGGTATGTACCAGATATTTTTAGACTGCGCTCAGGTGTTGATCCTTCGGGAAATTTTGGGGCCTTGATCGACTCGATCGAAAAGTTTGACGTCGTCCGGATATCATGTTGATAATAGACCAGTAAGCTAACCAGCATTGGATAGAGGACCTCACCTCAGAGGCATAATGAGTTGATCGAGGACGGACAAGTAGTGAAGTATACCTCCGATGGTCTGGACGAGTTCCCGATGACCTGTTCGGCCAGATATCTTCTACAGAGTGATGAAGCTACAGAATACGCGATTTCGAGTCCGCGTAGAGAGACTTCGGATTGACGAGTGGACGAGAACAGTTGCAAGTGCGTAGATAGCATGGCGTGACGTCATAGTGGATGATGATAAAAACAAGTGGAACCAGAGGTTCGTAGCGAGACGCTGACGAGCTGTCATTACTTCCCGTCGAGACTAGAGACCTGATAGCTTAGAGCAGTGGATAGACAGTTTTCTTGGAAGATTTCGAGGAAATGTGGTGCGGAACACGCAGATGTCCAGAAAACGAGAAAGGATTATGTAAGAGTACCAGCCTCCGTACAGTTCGGCATAGGAAAGGTCGGAGAGACCCTGAGCAGGATTCCTTCAGGACACTACTGCAATGATATTTGCACCCAGGATCAGATGTGTCACGTGTATTCATAGAGCAGAGGCCGACGCCAGTGACATGCTGCTTTACCAGTGGTCATGATGATTGACCGAGAGATGACCAGAGAAGTGCCAGAACGGAATCGTCCCCCTTAGCCACACCTGATAGGGCCGATGAGCCGATATATTGCGAGATTAGTAATCCGCAGAGAAGATAAGGACCCAGAGACCGAGGATGCCGGACCGTGAGTAGGAGGCGAGCAGATATTCTTGCCCTGCCAGTTTTTGGCGCACCGAGTTATTTTTCGACATTGTAGGAGGTGTACCTCGATGTCCTTTGTTGCGATTTGCGTTTGTGATCCGAGTATCAGGCTTATATCGCTTGG